>OMLC01065197.1:0-12762 GCA_900302585.1 Regalecus glesne | reverse complement strand
ATGTTACTCTGTGTGTCTCACTACATGTATTAACTGTTCCAAAACTCCCACCACACCTCTGGTTTACGCTTTAACAACTGCTGTCCTCTTCCTCGCTTTGATTGGCTGGTGCACTGTTTGGGAGGCTTCCTGGCTTTCCCGATAGGATAACTACACATAACCAGGGCTTGTTTAAGGCAGGATTGCTCTCCTTCCCCGACTGCTGTCAGGGAGAATGTTGTTATTATTATTATTAATATTATTATTATTAATAATAATGATAAATGAAAATTAGTCATAATAAATTTCAATTATTTAAAAAAAAATTATTATCATCATCATCATAAGTCATATTATTATCATTAATAACCATTATTGATATTCTAATAATAATTAATAATGATAATAATAATCCTCATTAACCATAAACTGATCAAGAAGGCTAGCTCTGTCCTGGGTCGCCCCCTCGACACAGTGGAGGAGGGGGAAGGGGGAGAGGATGATGGCTAAGCTGTCATCCGTGATGCACAATGACTCCCACCCCATGCAGGACTCCCTCACAGCACTGGAGAGCTCCTTCAGCGACAGGCTGCTCCATCCAAAGTGTGATGGAGCTTTATCACAGCTCCTTCCTCCTTGCCGCAGTCAACTCTATAACTGCACTGGTCTCCCAGTAGAACACATACACATCGAAACTGACAACAACTGGACTTCATACCATGCAGTATTTTATTTCATTTAGCAATACTAATATTTTCAATAAGGTGTCCCATATAAATTCACTGTGCAATATAAATAATTCCCCCTGAGGAATTGAGTAAACGTAAACGGTCAACTCTGTGTTTTTTTTGGTATACTGTATATACTGTTCCTATTTTGTGATAGTCCCCCTCGCTCATATTGCTCCCTTTGTAATGGCTGCTTTGCTTTCCAGTGTGCTGCTGTGACTCTGCAAATCCCCTCTTGTGGGACTAATAAAGAAATATCTGATGTTAATAATAATAACAACCATATAATTACATAAAATAAAATAATAATAATGATGATAAGTATAATAACATTTAAGGAATAATATCAATAATACAAAATAAAACAAAAGATATAATAATAATAATAATAATAATAATAATAGGTGAATAGTACTCATCACCACTGAATGTCCAGTCAATGGCTAAATGACATGTGAAACCATCGTTAGTCTGGGCCCTATGCCACCGTATCATTCATGCAGTCAGTCTAGACTGAAGGTGTCACCTGTGTAAGTGATGAAAGGTTTTTTTCTCTGTAAAACTTGGTGTCCGGATGACCTGATTCACCTTTTCATGATAAACAAATTGAATTAGCGTCTCTGCTTAGGCTGCAAGGCAGAAAGCCCTCTCCTCCCTCAGCGAGCGTAGTGGTTACTGATCATCTCTGGACATCTTGTAGATTGGCCTGGTGTCATCCATAATTCACTGTCTCCGTGTTGTAAGTGTTATAACTAAAGGAGGTTGTCGGTTATTGATCCTGGGTTCAGGGTCGATCGATGCGCCCGAAGTCTGGTTTAACAAAGGAGAAGTTTTTGAACATGGTCTGGTCAACACTGTTGATGAGGGCCCGGTCGCTACACGACAGCTTAGGTTTCTCATCGATGAACTCCTTGTCGAAGTTGCTGCAGTCACTCGCCGATTTCTGGAACGGCAGAAAGGTCAGTGTGTGATACACAACGTCTCATTCACACAAGAAGCCAAAGAGTTTTCTGCACCACGTTTTTATCCCCCGACATGCTTCTCTGTATCGGTTTCCATAGCGATAAGTGGCATCATTAGTCTACCGTGACGATCTAGCTTTAATGTTCCTGCCATCACCATCCAAACGTGACAGACTTACCACAACAGGAGTGTTAACATATTACCACGTGGCTTTTCTATTTAAACTGACTCTCAGTTGCTTGCCAGGGAACTCTTAATGAGTTATGCCCTCTTCTATTTGCATTCTCTGCTGATACAGACAATGTGTATAAACGCCTTCATCGTGGACGTTTTATTACCAGTGGCTCATAAATTACCACGTTTTCTCTGGGGAACATCATCCCCGATACAAAAAGCGGGACCTGCTCGCAGTTATCCAGTCGCCATCCTGGACCCACCCACAAATCAGTGCGAAAAGCCGAGCGGCTGATGTAACTCGCACTTACCACAGTCGGCCTGAAGGGGGGGACCACCTGCCGTTGCTCCAGTGCGTTCCAGTCGATACCACTGAAGAAGCCGTGACTCCGGATGTTCCCCTGCATCCCTAGTCTCTGCTCAGGCTCCCTTACAAACAGCTAGGAAACAAACACGGTGTGTACACACACACACACACACACACACACACACACACACACAAGTAATTACGCATGGGCCTCGACAGAATGACTTATCCAACCACAACCAGCCGACCTTCCAGATGTGTGTGAGCGACCACCCAGGCCCTGACCTTGATCATCATGTCACTGGCATCCTTGGACAGCCAGCGAGGGTAACAGGGGTCATCTGTGCGTATGGACTGAAACAGTTCCTCTTCGTCTCGACCGTGGAACGGAGACTGACCAATTAGCATCTCATACAGCAGCACTCCAAAGGACCACCAGTCCACCGAGCGGTTGTATTTCTGACCCATCAAAATCTAAAACACACACACACACACACACACACACACACGTATGAATATGGATTTGCTATTTTCTCTCATTGTCTAATTATTTAGATGACTTAAACATTTAGATTTGGATCAACTTTGCATGAAGTAATGATTTGGTATGTTGGCGTGTCCGTGCACAATATATTTATCTGAGCTGTTGAAGGTGATTCATTGGACTTCGGTCGGCTGCACCAAAAACCTATTTTCCCCTGAGAAGCAGAAAAGTCAAGTTATTCTCATCGGAGTCATGATTGGTACTTCAGAAATCTAATTTTGGCTGCTGAAAGAAACAATTCTGTACACTGCATGAAGAGATCTGAGAGGGTTGGTCCTCTTTCAAACCAGAGAAAACGTTAAGTTTCAATCTTAATAATTTAGCATTTATTTGAAAACACCCTCATCTTTCACACAGACTCAAAGTCCTACACAGACATCAACCCAATCCAACACCAGCAGCAGGGCCGTCATTAGAGCTCAGTGGATGGCTTCCCTGACTTTGCCTCTTCCTCGGTGTGGGGCACATGGAAGGACACATACGGGCACCACTTGGTGTTGAGGCACACCAGTCTTTCCAAAGAGGCCGAGTTGACAATGTCAAAGCCCGTCTGTCCTCCGAAGGTGCTGGGCTTCCAGTACACAGGGGAGCAGATGGGATTTCCCATGAGGCCTTTCAGGGAGAAAGGAGCACCCATCTCTATCATGCTCTCACCAAATATGCTTCCGGGACGGGGCATCTCCAGCATGAGACCAGGGTAAAACTCCATAGCGTCTATGTCCCCATAGAGCTCCTCCAGCCCTCTGGCCATCTCCTTGTCATCTGTTTGAAAAACATACATTTCTTTCATCAAGCCAAAGTTAAGAGTTGACCTCACAGAATGAAAGGTATGGATGTGACCATGAGCATGTAAGTATCGTCAAGTCTCATTTGCTCTGAGAAGACGCAAACAACGCTGGAGAGTTCCTGGTCGGATGCTCTCAGTTATTTAGCATTGCATGAAGGTGCGAAAAAAATAGCACGGACTATCCGACTGTGTTTTATTATCATACTCACTGTATGTTATTCTGTATATTACACAGTATTTAACATGCCCTGTGAGACCTACACACAGCAGCCTAGGCACCACATGAGACGGAGGAGTTTTACGAAGCCACCATCGAGCACTTCCACAGAGCAAATGGAACTCTGGAAGGACCACACAGCTAAGGAACGCGTGTGTCTTCAGGCTCCTAGATAAGCAAATGAGAGAATATGTGCAAGGTATCAAGGCAGAGTGCTCACCTGTGAATTCGTCAAAGGAAGTGTATGGCCTGAGGTGGAACCTCTTCCTGTACTGGTTGAAAGACTGTGCGCGTAGCTCCCTGGACTCTATAATGACCTGCTCTGCCACATTGATCATTACTCGATGGATATTCCAGCCACCTCCTATCTGATGGAGACAGAAGACAGGTTTTTGCACGGTGGTTTTACATCTTCTCTCTCCCGTTTCCCCTTAGGCTCAAGCCCCTTCCCTCCTGAGCTCTCACTATTTCACAGCTCTTAAGTTGGTCAGCGTGACCTCCATTATTACGCAAGAGGTCATCTGCCAAAAGCTGCAGGTTTCTCTGGGCCAACACACACAACCTGTGGGTAGCTGTTGTTTGTAATGGTGGATGTATTAGTAATGTCTACATTACTAATTGGTGTTTTATGGCAGGAGCTGTGAGCCGTTGCACTGGAGTGGTTGTGTATTAATATTCATAATAGTGAGACTTTCCTGGTGGGAGGAGCTTGTACTTCAAATATGGACTCTCCGTCATCATGCCATTTTGTAGCAATGACACACATGTGATTATGTTTCGGTGCAGTCCGTGGGCCGAAGGCTGTTGGCTGTTTTCATGGCACCTTGCCCTCATTAACCATAGAGCCAGAGAAATACCAGCATCCAAACCCTCAAGTAGAAACACTCGACATCGACACTGTACTGTTATAACAATATATCAATGGTTACGGCCTAAAGTCTAGCCAAGACCCCGGTACCTGTCCTGCCTGCTGTCGAGAGAAGCCGTCAATGAGTTTCTCCACCCCGTAGTGCATCAGGATGGAGGTGTTGTACAAAAACTGAGAGTAGGGAATTTCCTCTCCGTCGATGAGGAAGCTGTCGGGCAACAGTGGGTGCCAGTGGTAGAGCTGGTTGAACTCGAGGGCGATGCGGTTGCTGTACTGGAATTGTTCATTAAAGATCAGGGTGGGGTCGAACTTCAGATCCAAAAGGTAACCACTCAGCTGCTGCACGTACTCTTCAATCACAATGCGGATGACCTCCCCTAGAAAGACAAGAAACTCAACTCCAGAGACTAAAGAAGGCCCTTCTGTGAGTGATGAGACGCCCCTCTCAATAAACGTGTCCGGATCCTGTGAATGCAACTATTCCCCAACCCTCTATGAAGGGCCCGCATGGCCATAGAAACTCCAGTCAGTGGCCAGTTTGCATTTCACATTAGCCCGCATGCAAATCTCCGCCCACAGCACGTGTATACGAACATCTGCAAAGTGGATAAAATGACCTTCTTCTGTGAAAACGGTGCCCATTGTCATAAAGGTCAATACTCTGTGCCGCGTATAATATGCCAGCGTTCCTAGAGAACGCTGGTCTTGTTGGTTAAGGACCTTCTTCCCTGCACCATTTCCAAAATGGCACCCAAGCAAAACTGACTCCCTGTAGAGGGCCTTCACCATCAGCCAGTGTAAATCGAATCAAACTGGAACAAATCTTTTCCAAGAAGCTTAGGTTACAAAAGCCACATCCCTGTGAGACTCTCACCAATGATGATGAGTCTAGAGGTCTGGAAGAGCTGCTCATCTCCCCAGGTGGGATGCTCCTCCTTCAAGATGTCACAGACTCTGTTGTGCTCCCTCAGCCACAAGGTGCTGTACATGGTGAGGCCTGGCAGGAGGCCAAACACCTCGTGACCGATGGCCAGACGCTGGTCATCTGGCAAGTCTTTGGGATAGTGCATTAAAACAGGAGCCTGGGTTACCGTAGGGAGGTACACCTCACCATTTATCAGCTGTGGAAAGACCAGCAAGGGTTACAAGAACATGGGAGGACTAATTGGACTCATTTGAAATGTGCTTAGAGATTATACGTGAGAAAATAAGATTTAAATATCCATTTGTGTTTTATTGAGGAAAATAAGTATTTCACCCCCTAGCAAACACGACTCAGTACTTGGTGGCGATACCCTTGTTGGTAAGCACAGGGGTCAAATCTTTCTTGTAGTTTGCCACCAAGTTTGCACAGATCCTAAGAGGGATTTTGGCCCCCTCCTCTTTTCAGATACTCTCCAAATCCCTAAGGTTTATAGGTTGTCGCTCACCTACTCCCTCCACCGATTCTCTATAGGATTAAGGTCCGGAAACTGACTAGGCCACTCCATCACCTTAATGTGCTTCTAGAGCCACTCCTGTGTTGCCTTAGCTGTATCTTTTGGGTCATTGTCATGCTGGAACACCATCCATGAACCATTTTCAGTGTCCTGACTGAGGGAAGGAGATTCTGACCCAAGATTTTCCGGTACCATGAAAAACTCACAAAATCAGCAGGGGGGTAAAATACTTATTTTCCCCATTGCAACAAATCCTATTATTTACAAGCAGTGAGCACAGCCAGTGTAACAGGGATCAGTGTCTTGCTCAAGGACACCTCATCACATTTTCTGTAGGGGCTGGGGATCGAACCACCAATCTCCAATTACTAAATGACCGCCCTGTCACCAGAGTTTACCTGTGACTTTGGATTATTATTTTAATGGCTGAAGTCTAAATACTAATGTCAAGGCGTCAGTTTGATAGTTTACCTGATATTTCAGCTTTCCATCTTTGAGAAGCCGGAGTTGCAGCTGTCGGTCAAGGTTATCGCCATAGACATTGCTTGCATCTACCTGGATGGGTCAGAGGAGTTAGAAATGGCCTCCGCAACAACTGTAGAGGTTGTGCAGCAGTGCTGACCTCAGGAGAACAGGGACGTAGATATAAACAGTGAGTAATGAGGGGGGGGGGTTGAATCTTTAGAGATAAGAAATATCCCCATAAGACATAGCACAGCTCTAACCCACCAGTTTATCCATGTAAAATATGCCAGACATTACAGAAAAGGAGTTCCCTCACCCCATGTCCTAGAGCCCTGGTGAAGGCCGGTCCCATTCCATGGTAGGTCTTGAAGAACTGGTGGGTGAAGTGTTGGGCAAAGAAGGTAAACATCAAATTGGTTCCCTGGGGGTCTGGCCGGAATGTTCTCCTTTGTAAAAACCGTTCTGCCAGCAGCTTGGCATCGGGGAGGACCAGCTTCCCTAGGGAGGGTTGCATAGATTAGATTTATGGTTCCTCTTCTCACACGTGTTGGTGGCCATCTGTTCGTGTGAAGTTGTGCAGAACTGGGAGTCACCGTTTGTATAAAAAAAAAGGAAAAACGCGTCTTTCCTAATAAAATAAGAAGGCACGTAAATTATTTACGTCAAGGCGTTAAGGGATGACTCCATTTTTTACCACCTGGGTCTCATCTATGTTGTTTTTGCATCCTGCACATCACTTCTATCATCTGACCCTCTGACTTCATGGTGGAGATTTTGAATAGAAACCACAGTTGTACAACCAGCTGTACAGCAGCGTCTTATGGGGCAATAGAATGGGAGCCTTTAACCCAGCGAGGGCAGGACCACAGGGTCGGTTGCCCTGGGCACAACATTACTAAAGAAAATAAACATTAAGTCGTAATAACAAATAAAAACCACCACCCCCTCCCCAACACAGCAAACCTCCCAATGTCCGAACAGTCTACAGTTTCTCAACATGTCGGGGCAAATAAACATTTCCACTTAATCTTTTACAGTATTTCTGGGGACCCAATACTTGTCTCTCCCCAGGCGCTGACAACACTGCCTAAACCGGTCATTTCTTCAACAACGGCAGACTCGAGGCGACTCCGTTAGACTGTGTGCATGTTTCCCCATCATCTAGGACTATTTAACTGAGGGTGTTTTATTAATGGCCACTCTACCTACAGTAGGTAAGAAAGTATCTCCTGTAAATTGAACCAGAAACAAGCTCAGCAATGTGAAAGACTTTTGTCGGTAATGCTGGACATTTGGGGAAGTTCCCTCCGACAGGCACTCTTTCACCTCCAGATATAAGGCTTCGATAAGAGGGTTAAATAAGACTTGTTGAAATACATCTGGCATTTGGGTTTATTTACACCATAAGACACTTTTGTAAACCCAAATCCAGAGGAGATCCCGTGTCCAAATCTCCAACATGAAGCTTGGGAGTAAATGATATCATATCTGACTGACAACATCCTATAATCATCGGATATAAACACTTCCACCAGCTTTTTCTTCCACAACCTGTGTCTCATGGAGGAGGAATTCTGGTTTGTTTGCTTTGGCCTTATCTGCAGGTGTAAACACGTTCTATTCGGCTCCTTCGAGCTTGGCTCTGAAGCCAGGTTATCCTTGTGGCCGATCTCAAAACCTTCAACACATCTGATGGAATCTGAAGATGACTTGGGAGACTTACCTTTGGTTCCCATTGGTGTGGGGCAGTCTTCAGGTACAGGGGGCAAGATGCGGGTGTAGTAGGAGAGATTGTAGTAGGCTTCCCAATTGAGGTATCCATACTTAGAGTTGAAGGTCGGGGGGCTTGGAATGAGGCTGGATCTAACTTTGGGAAGAGGGAAGCACAAAACATAGGCAGGCACCGATCACACCCATGTCTTCATGTGGATCTAGTCAGTGTAATATGAATGCTAATAATGCAGTCCGGTCTCTGCATCTGTCCATGTGTGGAAGTGTATGTACGCCTGTTAGCATGTGGGGCTGTAGCAGGCTTTTCTCACTTTTACACATGTTGATGCCTTGCACAGACCATGCTAACCTTCATCAGCTACCTTAAAATCTCAAAAATGTACAGCTTTGTTCATCAGATGATCAGATATCACGTTTTCATACTGCTGCATCCCTCCACAAGGGCAATACAGTATGCATCTGATACAGCCAAACTGGCTCATTCAACCACTTTTGACTATCAATCATCTCCCAACCTCATTTAACACATCATGTCCCTTCCAGGGTTCTTAAAGAGTTCCTGGCCCGGTCCACCTCAGAGAGGACATTCTTTAGCTGGTTCCTCAGCTTCGGCACTGCTGCCTCATGCTCTTCTGCCTCACTGCTGTACAATCTCTGAAACTCTTCATGCTCCTCTGGAGAAAACCAAGGTCAATGTGTGCATGACATATATGCAGAGAGACCCCTCCCCCTCCACCACCAACACATACAAAGTCGCCGATCATCGCAGGAACAAAGAGCTTGGCTGAGAATGAAAACATACCTAGCATCCTTTTGGTTTTCCTAACCCAGTGGAATAAGAGAAACACTGCTTTCAGCATAAGCTCCAACACCTTAGTGCCCCTCATAGAAGGGGCCTATTGGACGTCTTGACAAAGGCACACAAGCAGCTTGACCTGGCCATTCACATAAAAAAAGACTAATATCCTGTACCAGCCCCCACCCAACAGAAATATGCCTGCTCTTCCCTCAGACAGAGCTGCAGATAACACCAGGCTCCAAAATGTGGAATAGTTTCCATATCTCGGGAGCTGTCTTTCCTCCAAAGTCAACATTAGCGTTGAAACACACCATTCTCTAAGTTGTGCCAGCCAGGCGTTCTCAAGATGGTGTATAAAGCTTTTTGAAAACTGCGACATTAAAGCCAGAACAAACATTTTGGTGTACAAAGGTGCAATTCTGCCCACCCTAGTGTACGGGTCAGGAACCTGGACCACAAATAGCAGGCCCCTGATGACACTTGAGGCATACCAACAGTGGTGCCTCAGGAAGACTCTCATGGAGGATAAGCCCACCATCCTCACTGTCCTCAAGCAGGCCAGCAGCTCCACTAGAACTACCAGCATCACACGCTGCGACAGGACACCTTATCCCTGGAGGACAAAGAAGCCAAACAAAGATGATGTCAAGGCCCACATCAGAAGGTTTGGCATCCACCTTAACACCTGGGAATCAGCATACTGTGTGAATGTTTCAGTGTAATCTCACCCCCAGCAGCACACAGCAACTCCACGCCTGTCATTCTGACACAGATGATAATCTTAGATTATGTCCCTAAAATCAAGAGCAGGTTCTCCATCACATGCAGGTTGCAGACAGAACAGTAATCACACAGCACGTCCTGTGGACGAGGACAGTGAGGAGCTGTCTCCAGCCTGCTGGGGGGCTAATGTGATGTCCGGAGGAATGCAGACAATCCCGGTGTGGGAGGGGTGAGCCGAGACCATCCAGAAGACCAGCACTCATTTGTGATGTTTATTAGAAGATTGAAAGATTGGAAAACTTCTTGAAACTTGCTGTTGTAACTGAGCAGGTCGTAATCCAACCGGCAGGATGAAAGGTTTGGAGAAGTGGACCCTTGGGGGCTCTTAGACCATGATGGCATGTGACTGGAGATTGCTGCACGGGGGTCAGAGGTCTTTCAATTGTTTTATAATCCTGAATTCCTGCAGACAAGACATTTGTATGATGCAGCAAATTCCAAGACTTGTATTGAAATTCAAAAGGAGCCCTATTCAATGAGACTTTGCCCAAGGGTCCTTCACATGGAAGGGTTCTGTTGTTATTAAGAGGAAGTATTGAATTGTGTAGCTGTCTGCAGTGCATGTTAAGGGTTTTAAATGTTCATTTCCTTCTCATCATTTCTGCTGAAATTAAATCCTATTGTACCTCATTCGACTGGAACCCTCTGAAACCACCATCATGGCTGACGCGCCTCACAATGCCTTATATTAACCACTATTCTAGAAAGAGGTCACTGAAGATATCTACTGGGAACATGTCAAGACCTGGGGCTGTAAAACAATGCTCCTTGTGTCGTTTGTGTGTCTACGGGGTAATGAAGAGTAAGTCGGAGTAATTAAATCTCATGATTTAAAGATGTATTCGAATATATTTCACAATCTCAGTTTTGCATTCTCATAGTCATTTGGCTGTTCTTCATTCAGTCTTAAGAACAGATGGTCCCGGTGGGCAATAGACCCCTAACCTATCAGTGTCTATGCCATATTCTGCTGATTAAAACAAACATACTCAGGATGACTGCAGCATGTACCTCCAACCAAGTTCATCCTCACCTCAGACAATCCTGCCTGGTAACTCAGGTTACCCAGATGTTGCCCTGACAGCCCACCACTACATCCCCATACAAGCTGTACACATGCAGTTGGCCTTTACCCTCACTGGGGTTGATTGACTCACTATATCTGTATATTTCCTGTGGGTCTTTCTTCAATTCGCTGTCATGCAAAGTGCACTGCATTCTCTTCTTATCTCCACAACCTTTGACGTGGATGAACTTCAATTGACAGGGTCAGGATATGGGAGTTAGACACTTCATATAGAATCTCTGGCAGGAAGCCCCATCAGGAATGAGAGTAAATCAGGACCAGGGGCATTCACCACTGGGCCAACAAGGAGTACTGAATAAATACTGCCAGGATATCCACTGCCAGTTCTCAAGAGAGGGGGGGGGGGGGGCAGACATAGACACAGAGAGAGAGAGAACACATCTGTCAGAAGTCCTGGACCTAGAGATGGTTGGACTTCTCAGGGTATCAGAAAAGGAGGCAGGAGGCAGAGGAGTGTGAAGGGAATTCTTGGGGCTAGTGACTTGAACAGAGAAATACACAGCAAAGAGGTCCCATACTGATGGAGTATAAGCAACAAGCCAACTGGACTGAAAATTTACCTCATCTTCAACTGCACAAACGGTCCCATATCAACAGCCCACCCCCTCCATTCACTACTTAGTAACATAGTGAACGTTCCAGTCCTAGTGTACAATGTTGGTGGTCCTTTCCGTTTAAAAGCTCAGCTCACATCCTGTGTTTGATGCAATACTACTTAGTTACTCCAGCTCCTCTTGGACATTTTGATCTCTTTTCACCTCGGCTGGTCTTGACTGTTTTCTCCATGGGTGGACTGCCAGTGGAATTTTCTTTCTCCTTCCTCACAGTCCTTCAATCTTTCCAAAGGGAACAAGCCCTCTACACATCTCTCTCACTCCACCCTCATAACACGAGTCGGTAACCTTTTGGATGTTGTACCACTTCACAAAGTTTTAAAACAAATGAAAAATGGACTTGTTCTTATATAGCACTTTTCTAGTCGAGCAACCACTCAAAGCACTTTACGATGAATGCCCCACATCTGCTGAGCTATGTGACAGGATACGAGTCCACAAGGCCTGACTCCCAGGTGTGCTATCTGTTGATTCAAATCAGACCTGTGTGCCAGTTCATTTTAAAACAATCCATCATCCCCTTCAACTGCTTATCTGATGTCAAGTCATGCTGGAGCTGGGGCAGAGAATACCTTGGATATGTCGCCATTCTATCTACTACTACTACTACTACTATTGGTACTACTACTACTACTACTACTACTATTGGTACTGCTACTACTAGTACTACTACTACTATTGGTACTACTACTACTATTGGTACTACTACTGCTACTACTACTACTACTATTGGTACTGCTACTACTACTATTGGTACTACTACTGGTAGGACTATTGGTACTACTACTACATGGGGTGGCATAGCTCAGTGGGTAGAGCGGTTGACTGGCAATCGGAAGGTTGCAGGATCGATCCCCGGTCCTGCATACAGTATGTCGAGGTGTCCTTGAGCAGGACACTGAACCCCTAACTGCTCACCGAGGGCCATATGTTGGCAGCTCACTGCTCCTATACAATAGGCCGGGTCAAAAATGCAGAGAAATCCAAATTTCCCCTTGCGGGACTGATAAGGGAATCCTTCTTCTTCCTTCTACTACTACTACTATTGGTACTACTACTACTACTATTGGTACTACTACTACTACTACTATTGGTACTACTACTACTACTACTACTACTACTACTACTGGTACTACTACTACTATTGGTACTACTACTACTGGTACTACTGGTACTACTACTACTGGTACTACTACTACTACTATTGGTACTACTACTACTACTAATGGTACTACTGCTACTACCACTGCTACTACTACTACTGGTACTACTACTAC
>OMLC01065194.1:0-23549 GCA_900302585.1 Regalecus glesne | reverse complement strand
TTATCATTATTATCATTATTATTATTGTTATTATTATTATTGTTATTATTATTATCATTATTATTATTGTTATTATTATTATTATTATTATTATTACTATTATTATTATCATCATTATTATTATTATTATTATTATTATTATTCATTATTATCATCATTATTATTATTATTATTATTATCATCGTTATTATTATTACTATTATTATTATTATTATTATTATTATTGTTATCATTTTAGTAGTAGTAATAGTAGTAGTAGTAGTAGTAGTAGTAGTAGTAGTAGTAGTAGTAGTAGTAGTCGTAGTAGCAGCAGCAGCAGATGATAGATTAGGTAATCTGATTATTGTAATTTCATTGCAGAATTGAAAATAATGCACAAAAATCATCATAACAAACGTGTTTTGTTCTTCTCTATTTGTAGTTATCCGAAACTGGTTATCAAATAACATGGTAGCCTCTTGAAATGAGAGTCAATCACCTCATAACCAGACTTTTATGTTTCCACCAGTGGACTTTGGAAAGAGTTTGTTTGTCAAACTCTGCAACACCTCTGAACAGTCTTCACAGCATTTCGCAATAGAGGCTTAGATTGTAGGGTTCGGGCTTTAATTCCGCAGCCTTCTAACTAACATGCGTCCCCGCCGAGCAGACGAGGTGCTGGGTGGGTCACACCTACATACTGAGACCTGTCCTCTCAGATCCTCGGTGGTTAGACGAGCTGCGTAGGAGGAGTTGATCACAGTGGCACAAGAAGCTTCCCCTGTCAACACCGCGTTGGGCAACGTCTCAGAGACATGGGGAGGATCTCTGGGAAGTAGCAGGGCGCTGCGGAGGTGATCCCACTCTCCCTGCTGTGGACTTTCTGAGTGTCTTAAGTAGAACTCAGCCCGGAGCTCACACGGAGCCTCAAACCTGCGTGCGTAAAAATGGAAATTGACGAAGTTCGGCGCATTCTCCCCTCATCGCTCGGGAACTTGGAGGAGAGGTAACTGCGGGCAGCGCTTCAACCCGACGCTTGTTATGTGTACTAAATGAGACTGTGTGACCAACTATGAACAGCACGGAGGCAACCCCCCAGGGCCAGTCCCGGCAGCCCACCATTCCGGTGATCATGTTCATATTCGGGGTCGTGGGGAACGTCATCGCCATAGTGGTTCTCCGGATCTCGAGGAAGGAGCAGAAGGAAACGACGTTCTACACCCTGGTGTGCGGCCTGGCGGTGACCGACCTCCTTGGTACCCTGCTGGCGAGCCCTGTCACCATCGCCACCTACATGAAGGGCTCCTGGCCCGGGGGCCCGCCGCTGTGCCAGTACTCCGGGTTCATCCTCCTCTTCTTCTTCCTGGTGCAGCTCAGCATTGTCTTCGCCATGTCGATCGAGCGGTACCTGGCCATTAACCACGCGTACTTCTACAACGAGTACGTCAACCAGAGGCTGGCCGCGGTCACCCTCCTCATCATCTACGTCTCCAACGTGGTCTTCTGCGCACTGCCCACCATGGGGCTCGGCCAGGTGAAGCTGCAGTACCCGAACACGTGGTGCTTCATTGACTGGAGGACCAACGACACCACGCTCGCCACGTTTAACCTGACGTATGCGGGTGTGAACTCCTTTCTGGTCCTGGCCACGGTCATATGCAACGTGATGGTGTGCGGGGCGCTGATCCTGATGCACAAGCGCTTCATCCGCCGCACGTCCCTGGGCACAGACCAGAGGCGCATAACCGACCTGCGGCGCAGGAGGAGCTTCAGACGTTTGGCCGGAGCCGAGATCCAGATGGTCATCCTGCTGATAGCGACTTCTGCCGTGGTCCTCATCTGCTCCATCCCTTTAGTGGTGAGTGGGTACAATGATGATAATAATACATAATAATAAAAATCATAATTTTAAAGAGCAGGCAGAACCGGACAGCCAGTGTTTTGGTAGAATAGAACAGAACAAATAAAATAGAAAAGAACAGGTTCTCTGAATTCAACCCATCCTATTGTATAGAAGCAGGGAGGGCATCCACCGCCAGGGAGGGAACAGTAAGCGGGTTAAGTGTTTTGCTCAAGGACACCTCCACACGCTTTCTGCAGTGCCCGGGGGTCGAATCTCTGATTCCTAGACGGTCGCACTACATCCTGAGCTATGATCCTCCGGTATTGCGCAATACTCAGTGACCAGTGCGTAAAACTGCGAGTGCCACACAATAAAACAGATTTAACAGATAAACACTGTCCAGGTTCCTCTTCCAAGGCTCACTGCAACACCTCATTTCTAACATGACCTGACCTTTGAAGAGTGGAACAGAGCAGAATAGATGAGCAGATAGATGTCTTCTGTCCCTGGGCCATGTGTCTGGCACTGATCTCCTCCACCCATTCTGGGATCTCCTCTTAAAGCACATTAGTGTGGATGATGAGATTACAGGTTAATGAAAAACGTACTGCTGATGCACGTCCTGAATTTCTTATTCCAAACTCCTCAGTGTCACCTGTGGTTCGCCTCTTTGCAGGTCTGGGAGAACCATCCACACATGTAGCTCTACCATAGCTCTTCCTCCAGCTGAGAGGGTCAAGCAATACACTTGTCTATATGCATGCTAGTTTCTGATCAACTGACCATTTCTGAATGAATATAAGACGAAAAGCAAAAATCCTCCATGAGCGGCATCGCTCAGTGGGTAGAGTGGGAGGGCTTCAATCCAAGGTCCTGCAGAGAGAATGTCAAGGTGTCCTTGAGCAAGATACAGAACCCCTAACTGCTCCCTGGGCGCCATATGGTGACTCCTCACTGCTCCTATACAATAGGATGGGTCAAATGCAGAGAAGAGCGAATGTCCCCTTTGTGGGTCTGATAAGGGATCATTTGTTGTTAATATTAAATCTGATGTATTTACATTCTAAAGGTTCAATAACTTGCTCTGTCCCTATCATAGGATTCTGTTCTGTTCGACTCTGTTCTATAATCAGTTAGTGATGCACTAACCAAAATTGCATATTCCAAGAGAGTATAAACGGTGGTCCTTCTGTCATCACCCTGCTCCTGACCACAGATTGTTTTTCATCAGTTATGAGTGGATGACTGTTGATTATGCCCAGGGGAAGCCCTACAGCCAAAGCCGTTCTTGTTATGGAAGAGTTCGGAGAGGCTAGACTCTTTTTACTGGACTTGTGCCATTACTTCTGTACTGTGGGTACAGAAAGGTGAGAGTAAAGCCAGAAGCCCATTTAGAGTTCTGGTACGTGGTGAGAGCTCTGTTTCACGTGTCAGCGTCAGTCCCCATGCTGTGAGGGGTGGACACAGATATGGATAGAGCTTGGGGGATTAAGGCCCTTTCTGATATCCCGTAGTGGGTACATGGTATACAGACTTGTTCTTATGTAGCACTTTTCTAGTCTAGTGACCTGACCACTCAAGGGACTTTACATTGTAGGCCTCACATTTGCTGAGTATGGGGGATTAAGGCAGGATATCCTTTTCCTGATGCCCTCTGGTGGGGTCGAACTTGCTGCGCACAAGTTGGAGGTGGATGCTCTGCTGTGGCGACCATGGCCCCATCCCATTAATCCATTTATGAAAAATATATATTTGTTGCAGTTATTGTTATTCAAAGGGAGGGGCGGTCATCCAGTAATCCGAAGATAAGTGGTTTAGTTCTCGGTCCTTTCAGAGAGCATGTCAAGGTGCTCTTGAGCAAGACACTGAACCCAAAACTCCTCAAGCCCTAAGAGGGAAAGGTGACCTATCCAGGGTGCGTCGCTGCCTTTTGCCCAATGAGCACTGGGATAGACCCCAGCACGGATGGATAAGTAGATAAGTGGTGGACGATGGATGGAAAAATTATCATTGAAATGCAATCAGCGATGCTTGACGTTCACAACTACCTGATGCCAGAGTCACAGAATTCATAGATGTCAAAATCTTGAGTATGTTATTGAAAATTGATGTTTAAACTTTTTTCCTCTCTGCTTTCAGCTGAGAATCTTCGTAAACCAGCTATACAGACATCATGTAGATGAGCCGATAGAGAAGAACCCAGACCTGCTGGCAATTCGCATGGCTTCCGTTAACCCCATCCTGGACCCGTGGATCTATATTTTACTCAGAAAGACAGTGGTCCTAAAGCTGGTGGAGAATATCAAGTGTCTGTTCTGTAAAATGGGCGGCCAAGGCAACAGAGGGCAGTTCCGCTGTGCCGATGGGGTCCTGTCCTCCTCCATCGTGTCTGGAGACTCCCCCTCATTAGTTTCCCGTGAGCTGAGGGAGGTTATAAGCACTTCACAGACCATCTTGTACCCACCAGAGACAGGTGGCATCAGGCAAGGATCATTTCAAGTTGAGAGCCTGGACAGCTCCAGTCCACCGGCACATGAATCACTACTGGTGGAGATCCAGAGGGCGGAGGCCTCTCAGAAGGAGCAGAAACTTGGCATTTCTGAGGCCACAGTGCCATCAGGCCAACTATTGGACAGGACAGACGTCTCGCCAATCAAAGGGGTTCCATTCGATCATGAGGACCAGACTTTACATGTAACCTTCACAGATGAGGCTTTGGGTCTACAGGAGAAATGCATATAAGAGACAGAATATGGAGCTGTGAAAAAAATACAGATAAGAGGAAGTGGAAAATTCCACTGAAGTCTTTAGACAAAGTGTGCATCAGTGTAATTGGACTGTCTCAGCACAGCGGATGGGGAATTGAGAGGACACTGAAGAGAATTGTGAAAGAACAGGAGGAACTTGAGACTGAATATTTAATCTAGCGAGTTTGCAGATGACTGATTATGTGCCATGCTGAAGCCAGCCGTGTTTGACGGATCTGTTTTGCCAAAACTACTTATTCCACTATCTATGTATTAGTCTTCAGTCATAACCTACCACAAAAATCACCCTCTCACTTACCACAACTCCTTAGATTAGACAACCACACTCAGACGTAGATGTTAGATTTATATACAAGTAAATGAACATAAACATGTAAAACAGCCAACAACATTTCTGGAGAAGAGACTGTTGCACTTTTTCTAAATCCTAAAATCACTGCGATGCCATTAGGCATGATTGTTTTTAGTATTTTTGACTACAAAACAGTTGATGTGTCTTGGGAACTGTGTCCCATATGTTAAATTATTTTAAAATGGAAAATATTTTTGTCTTCTCTGTGAGAAGGTTGCCTGTTCTTGCCTTAATAAAACTGGTACAAGACAGACATATTTGTTCGGTACCTGTAACACTTGCAGACAGGGCTGCGGTAGCTCAGCGGCTACAGCGTGCACGCTTTGGGAACTGACGAGCCAGAGGCAGTGGGTTTGAATACACCACGGGGTGTCAGGGAGGGCATCCAGCCTTAATCCCCCAAGCTCCATCTAAGTCCGTGTCCACTCCCACAACGTGGGGACTGATAGTGTCACATGAAACAGACCAAAATCCCATTTAATGTTTGCAGACAACTTGACCAGCCACGTTGACTTGGCAGCTCCACTAATTTCATCCCCATGATAAAAGGCAGCTAGATTATGACTTTAAAAGTTATTTGTATCTACTGCCTCTTAAAACCAGGTGCTGCTGGCATCGAGGCCTTTCAATTTATCCTATCGTGCCGTTAGGAATCAGTGAAGTTAGCCTCTGTGCCTTCATCTGATCAGCTAGATTTAGAAACGGAGGGGGAAGAAATAGGTAAAATCTTGGCTGAAAGAAAAAGTTCACGGGGTGTCTCGCAATTGGGAGATTGATGGTTTAATCCACTAGTTCTTTCAGAAAGCATGTCCTTAAGCAAGACACTGAACCTCTAAGTGCTCAATGCCTGGGATGGAGTGGCAACTTGTCCAGGGTGTTGACCCCCCCTCTGCCTAGTGAGGCCTAGGATAGGCTCCACAACATCGCTCCAGTGAAGCGGTCGACGATGGTAAAATTCATTTCTCATTAAAGAAAAAAACAACAGGCCGTATGAACTAAGGGATATATCATAGATATCATGTCTTTCCTCCGATAGAATTCAAGACAAGTCAATGTGGCCTTTTCAAAAATGCAAACGGCTGTATAAATAAAGCAGTTGTTGATATGCCAGTGTTGTTTTTTGTGTCAGGATCCAGTATCAGCATGCATGTTACTACAGTAAATTCATTGTGACCTTTGAACTGTCTTGTACCTATATCATTAATAAATATGAAAATATTTTAAAAAAATCCATCCTTCAATCCATCCATCCATCATCAACTGCTTATCTGAAGTCTGGTTGCAGAGGTAGCCGTTCCAGTAGGGTACCCCAAACTTCCCTTTCCCGTTCCACATCAATCAGCTCAACCAGGTGTTTTCCAGGCTCTGCCACCCGAGTCTGGCCCATCGGGACACTCCTCCTTCACTGCCACCTGTCTAGCAGAGCATCCATCCCCAGCTGTTCTCCCCACAGGTGGTGGGGCCATGGGATGGAGAAGTGACCACATTACTTTTTGGGGGCTGTGACCAACCAGGCTCCATTGCAAACAGGTCCCCAATCCATTGCAGGGCTCGTGCAGTTTAGGGTTCCGTGTCTTGCTCAAGGACTCTACGTCTCAATCAAAATGTTATTTTATGATTTGAGAGACTTCAGTACCAGATTTGGTATGACATTGAATTGAGTATTTACCAGTATTACATTAGGGTATGGTGTCGACACCTGATTCAGATATCATACAGAATTCAAACTTGGACACCCTGAGGTGCTGCCACCACTGAACACATGCAACACTTACTCACATGTCACTTTGAGCCGCTCCATCTGTCCACCGCACCCTTACTGCATTTTTTGCTGGTGTTTTTGAGCCTCATAGGTTTTATTGTACCTCATCACTAGTTGTACTTAATAATGCTTATATTTTGCATTCATTGTTTGGACTCTGCAACTTTTCATTGATGATGTTTCATCTTTATCTCCTCTATCGACCATATCTAGTCTTTTCATTCTCTGTATGCACCATTTGAGGTTGACAATTACATTTCCATCAAGTTTGCACCATGACAATAAGGTTCTTAAAACATCTTCCATCAAAGCCTTCTGGATCCTTCCCTTAGAGTCTAAGTCAGCGGGATGTAAAGGAAGAAAAGCCTATCTATTAGGTTTCAATGACATTTGTCCACATTCAACTCATCCTATTGTGCTTATGCATGCTCAATAACCAAGTAAGGAAATCACAAACAAGTTGAAACCGTTCATCTGGACATGATGTATAAACGTAATGCTTAGGAGCAGCGGTCAGCTGCAGCACCCGGGGACAGCGGCCTTCTTCAGCTCCTCATATTGTTTCTGTCTTTCAGCCACAGCTGTGCATGCAGCTATAACCTCGTCAGACTCAAAGTCATAATCCTGGTCTAACTCAGGGGCATTGAGTATCAGCTTCTGAGTCTCCTCCTCCTGTTGACTCTTATCTTTTGCTGCCTGTTGCTGCTGTTGCAGTTTCAATGCCCAACCCAAGTCCTCCTGCCACAGGGTGAGCTCTGATGGACACAAGTGTATTGCAAGTTGGAAGGACCTCACAGCCTGTGAATAGAGAACATACATCAGCCTAGAATTCAACTCATTCACATTTTGACAGGACACATGGACTGATGTCAAAATATAAGGCTTAGAAACGGCCGGTCAAGTAAGTCAAATATCATGTCACCAAAATCTTTAAAGCAAAATGAATGTCAAATGGAATTCAAAAGTGTCTTTACAAAATTGCCAGTCCAACAGTTATTTTTCCACTCAATATGTAATCCAATTTTAAGGGATTTCCAACTATTTATCTCTCTATGTCCCAACATATTCATTTAAAATTTGTAAATGGAAAAAAAAAAGGTTTTTATGTGTATGGTGTTGATTTCTGATGAAAATCAAAACAATCAAAACAGCAATAAATCTCTGCCTGGGCAATTCCAATGCTCTAAACCGCTTTAAAATAAATCTCTGATTTCCTATGCAAGTTTAAATCAGAGAGAAAACCTCGGGTGTGGCATTCTGTTGTGGATAGGGAGCATTACAGTCATTACTCAGAATGTCAGTGAGGGGGAGTTCATAATAGTATCTCAAGCAGCACTTCAAACTAGAGTAAATGGTTAGCCAATCAAATTGATTGTGAGACTATTAATAGTGACTCTAAATAAGATGGTGGCTCTACAATAGCTGGAAACGATCAAACCTCAAATCCAGGTCAATTACAACTCTATCAAATCACAAAAAAGTACAAACTTTACCCACAAACAGCAAGAGGACTAAATATGGATATATATGGAATTAATATAATGCTTGCGACCCAACGTTGACGATGGGTGGATGGATGACATATAATGCTTCTTAAAGCTAAGACACAATCACTTCTTACTCCAATTGCCAGCAGTATAAACTGGTCAATTAATGACAGTGTATTCCCAAATTCTTAGAAGTTTGCCGTTATTATTGCAATTTTCCAATCAAGAGATCATACACTAATTAGTACCAACAGATCAATAAGCATTCTCCCTGCAGTCTCTAAGTTAGTGGTAAAACTGGTTAGCAAGCAGCTCATTAGGTATTTAAATAACGGTCCATACACCTTACACCCTATGCAATTTGACTTGGGGAAATAACACACCACTGAGACAGCCAACTGCTCATTTTAAGAAAACATAAAGTCTCAGATGGATGTAGGTGGTGCTGTGCAAGCTGTTTTTCCTGATCTAAGAACAGTCTTTGATCTAGTAAACCATCAGGTTTTGACGGCCAGATTGTTTTAGCTGAACCTTTCACTGAGCACCATGAAATGGATAGAATCATATATTCTATATTGAAAATAGTGTGTCAGAATACTTAACTTCACATCTTCTGATAACACTCTCAATGTACCGTAAAAGGGTCTTTATTGTATTGTCTTTATTGTTTAGTCTTAATATCAATGATTTACTAAGTAGCTAGCCATCTAATGTAACTTGCCAGATGTATGCCGATGATACGTATGTGTACGTAATAGTAAAAATAAAGAGTATCAGCCTTAAAAATGTGGGAGTCTGGAAAAATTATATAAACAATATATCTCCAAGTAATACTCATGATGTTGGAGTTTATAAACCGGTACTGAGAAAGACTGAAGGGAGCTGAATAGTCTTAGAAAACGCTTGGCTGAAATCTCTGTCAATTCAACTTGAATGATCTGTTTGTAATATAATATCAATGATAAAATATCAAAGAACCAAATATAGAGCTCTTCGTCCAAAGATGGCTGCATAGTTGACCAAACTTCCAAAAGTAAATACATAAAGATTTGATCTTTATGTATAAAGATCCTGAATTGGTTTAGGGAGGCTATCAGGACTGACTAATACTACAAAATATGATCCAGTCGATTACATGAATGTTGCTGATCTTACAGCAAAGAGGACACATCCAGTGATGACTCATAGCTTAGAAAGCTTTCACAACTCTCCACACACACAAATGGTAAATAGACCTAATTTTACATGGCAGTTTTCTTGTCTAGTGACCACTAAAGCACTTTAAAAAATACGTCTGACATTTATTGAGCATGGGGAAATAAGACCGGATGCCCTTTTTCCTGATGACTTGTGGTGGTCTGCTGTCTTGAGTTACTGATTCTTACCCGTTGGTAGTTGGGCGTTTTATTCTTGGTGATTTATTTCCCATTTGGATTGTTTACAGTGGAGAACTTGTATTATTGTAATACGCCACTTAACAGTGGCGCGTTTTGAAATTATGAATTGGGTCTTTTAGATGCAATTAGACTGGGTTAACAACTAGTAATAAACAAAGAACAATAGGAAACAGTGTCTAAGATGTGCAACTGACAAGTGTTTGGCAGAAAAAAAGAGATCATTTTTTTAACCAGCAATTAAATTGAAAATAAGTCCATAAATAACAATTTTGGACAGGCTGACTTCTTACGTGTACAAGTAAAGTCTTAAATAATCTCCAATCAGATGTTCATTCTTGACAAATGATCATCCTGAGTGAAAAGAGTCATTTTAAGAGCAACAGATACATTCACGGTAATAGTCATCAATCATGTTGCCCTGTTAATGTGCAATTTCAACTGTTATATTTCCGAAACTTTTAGGTGAGAGGAAACTCAGTAAACATGAAACAAACAAAAAAAAAGTTACGTGTCAGTCTGGTTTAAGTTCTTCTAAAATGTCTCCATGATAAAAAGAAAGGGGAAATGAGAGAAGGGAGAGAAATGAGAAGCCCGACAGCATCTTACAAAGAGAAAAATGAGAATCTCTGATCTCAAATTGGTGCAAACAAGCACCACTCAAACGTGTTGATGCACACAATGTTCTGAAACTCGACTCAACAAGCCTCGCTAAAAATAGACGTGCATTTTTTTCTTCCTTCCAAATACCTTCATTTACATATGGAGGTGTGTCTATATTTGGCTTAGCCTTAGCTCAGATAACTTTCAACACTTCCCATTGTTGTTTTGGGCAGGCCTCTGACAGCTCGAGGACATGTGGGATCCACACATAGCATCATTAGCCATGGGGTTTGTGAGTTCAACTCAGCTCACCATGTTCTAAATGGGTTAGCAGTGTAGCTATGATCAGCAGGTTCCATAGGTATACAAGTTATGGCGTGTTCGGAGGCTCTTCGAGCAATCTTCCAAAGCCTGAAGCACTTGGGTGTACTTTGTGAGAAGCAGTTTATTTCAGCAGAAAAAAATTGGCAAAAGGGGATAAAAAGAGTTGCCTTAATGGGTTTCAGGGCGAGGGGAAAGAATTTTAGTTTTTTACCATCTCATTGGATGAGAAACCATCAACACAAGCAAAGAGTTTTGAGTGATTTCTAGACCAGAGAAGGACCATACAGAAATAAGTCCATTTACTATTTAACAGAAAGATATAACAAAGAAGCCCCCATTAGCAACTCACTGTGACATGTCTGAAGAGGTTAGTATAAACCTAATAAGACAATGGTGGGGTAATCTATTCAAAAGGAACCCCGAATCTGAAGATGCTGCTTGGGGAAGAGTTGCATTCACATCAGGAGAGAAGTTGCAAGAACACAGCAGTGGGTCTTTAGGACGTTCTGTTCTACTACAAGCATTTTCCCACTCCATATTTTCCTCTCATCACTAGGAAAGCTGTGGGAATTTTTCACTTCCCTTTGGGCCTTTTGACTGGAAACTGCTACCAAAAGCAGCATATTGTGGCACTGTATTGTGACACTACCACATGAAGTTTAGAACTGCAGATTCACATCCCACCGCGGTGGCTCGGTAGATGTGAGGCATGCATTGTAAAGTGCTTGGACTGGTCATTCGACTAGAAAAGTGCTACACAAGAGCAAGTCCATTTATCATCTCTTAAGCCATTATTAACCACTGCTCATATTTTAAAATAAAATATAATTCATGTTCCGACCCGACACCCGATAAGCAGTTGATGATGGATGGATGGAGGGATGGATATAATTCATGTGTTTGTAATAATGTTTCAATTAGAGGGCAATAATACCAAATTAAGATCTACAAGTGTTAACGGTGGTAGCACCCATACCCACCATATCAATCTCTCCAAGGCTTAACTGGGCACGACCCAGGGTCTGGAGACCTTCCCACCAGAGGGGGCGCAGCTTCACTGCCACCTCTGCTGCCTCCACAGCTGGGAACACTTCCTGGAGGATGGTCAGTACCTGTGGATCAGACACATTTAAGGCAACTTCGAATGTTATTCTGTGTAAGCCTCTCAATCCATTTCCCCTCTACCAGAAATCAAGTCAGGTCAAGTGGATTTTATTTGCATTGCCCATCTTCACAAAGGACACATTTGTCTCAGTGGGCTTTACAATGACACAGCATCTCGTCCTCAGACCCTCTCATCGGATAAGGAAAAACTCCCTAAAAAAAGAAATCCTTGTTTAATGGGGAGAAAGAAATAGGAAGAAACCCAAGGGAGAGCAACAGAGGAGGGATCTCTCTTCTGAGACTATGACGGTGGACCATCCGCTTTGACGAGTGGCATGCAGATCTTGCTTGATGTCAGCAGCCTTATAAGTTTGGGTAGAAACTGGTGGATTACAGGCAACAGCCATTCCATGTAAGAGCTGGACCCTTACTGGACGATGCTTGGGGATTTCACCAGTGCTTTCATGGTGGTACACTACACCCTGAGGAATGCAACTTCTACAGGACTCAACCTGTAATATAAACTCACGTATGCAATATACAAGAACTAAAGCTATCATGACTATGAATAAATAGACTCCATACAAGATATGTATCTAATGTTACTTACATGCTCATTTTGAACTCCTCACACACCCTCCAGACAGCATCTGCCCCCCCATCAATAATGCACACTATCTTTTCAATGGCAGGGTAGGTTGAATTCCATCATGTTGCATTGGAGCAAAGGATCTGTAGTTCACACTTGTCCTCGATCAATTCACTAGCTAAATTAGATCATCCAGTTTTGTTCCAAATGTCCTGGCATTTTGTAAAAGTTTGCACAGGAAAGCCTCTTGCAAGTCATCATTCATGCCATTCATTGGGGCAGCCTCTGTTGTTGCATCAAGATTTGGCAGATGAGATGCACATCATTGATAGATGGGTAGTTGGTATTCCTTCCTCCTCTATCCAGTGGCATGTAACGCCAAGCTCACTTCTCTGAGAAGCTGACCAACAATCAGCAACAAATTTGACTTTCACCAAGTCAGCAATCATAGTCTTCTTTATGTGGCTTCACAGACTCTGAACAGTGGGTCTGGAGACTGTGGTTTAAGGTTGCAGTGTGGTAACGGATTCTTAAAAAGCTGGCTGTTCAACAACTGGAAATGGCTGTAAACTTTTACAAGTGAAATTGATGACAAGCTTGTCAACGGTTGCTTATGGACACGTTTGCTTGCAGCTGCAAACATCTGGTAGGCTGGCTTGATTACTTACTGACAGCTTTGTTTGGCCCTGACATTTTGAGGACAAGCTGCAGTAACAAGGTTACTGGTCAATTGTCGAAGGGCGTTTCCTCTGTAAAGATAAACATTAGCTTAGTGGATATTCAAACATTAACTCATCACACTACTTCTGCTAAAACAAAAGGACAGATTGTGTAAAATCATTCAACCAGGGTGATTATTTAAGACAATGGCCAGGGTATGACAAGACATGCATCAAATGTTTAATCCAATCACAAGGCCTAGGGAAGGGCATCTTTCCTTAATACCCCAAGCTTCATCTAGGTCCATGTCCAACCCCAAAATGAGGTGACTAGTGATGACATGTAAAAATGTGCATAGTGCAAATATGCCGTCATGAAAGTTGTTGCACTGATAATTTGCAATAGCATTTTAAATAATTTTAGTTTAATTATCGAGCATGTATGCCTGCATACGCATGTGTCCACTAACTCTGTCGTATTCGAGTCCCAGGCTAACCGATGACACTAAGGTATAGTGTAATGCTAGCTGGCTTTGTGGTGAACATATCAAAGATGGTTAAACCAACACCATATAAATAAAGGCAAATCTTACCTTAATTGGTTTATTTGTGATTAGAAGCTGAATTCTGAATTCTTCCATGTCATTGTATGTGGCAAACGATGTTTGCATTGCCTTTGGTCTCCATTTCTTTTCCTGTACGTGAAAAATTCACGCTCACGAGGGCACTTGTCCTTTGTCTCCATTTGGTTTCTGTTTCTCCAAATCTTTAATGCCTAAATTACTCCTAACTGCTGGACTGTTCTGGTCAGTGGTCACCTCTTCAAACTTACACCTGCGGCAATTTTTATTTTGCTGTCCGCATGACATGATTTTCATGGCCTGTTTGTGATCAGTTAATGTTCTTATTTGCCTCATAAATGATGATGAATGGTTTGGATATAAATCATATTTTAGTCCAACTCAACTATGAAATATCACTTTAAACGTATTAAATTAGATTACATAGTGCAATGCATACGTTAGTAGGAGTAAAATTACCGATTTAGAAAAAATACTCATAAGTGCAAGTGCCAAAAAATACCTTAATTACAGTAATGGGAGTCATTTATTACTTTTAACCCTACTAAAAGCCTCTAATAATTAGCGCTGTTACTATGGAGGAATAAGGTCCTGGTATCAATCTCAGAGTGAAGACAGTCGGTTGGGCTAAATAGAGACTTTAAATAGACCAAGGAAATCAATTAATTGAATCTATGAAAAAAATAATGGAGATGACTAATCGATAAAACATAATACTTGATTCTGATGTGATCTTTTTACCCTAGAAAATCCACAGTGCCCCCAAAGATACAACCCGCTATGAATCAGGCTACTACACAAGTCATGTATGATGTCAGTTGTTAGTGTCCCACTGCAGGCCATAATAACAAATAGAAAGCAGCCTGGGAGCGTTAAGCTGATTGAGTTATATAGGAAGAATGCGGTGACAGGAAGTGAATAGAAAGAAGATGAAGAGGAGGACAGAAGCTCCTAATTTGATGGTAACAGGCTGCTGGGTTTCCTAGTTATCATCACCACCTTTGTAGATAAATCACACAAATTTCATACGTGATATTTCACATGTGAAAGATGTGCAAACCACATGGGGAAGAAACATTAGGCTTTGGAGCAGTTTCCTTGTGTAGTTTTAGCCGAAATGTGAGGGCAACAGTAGCTCAGTGGTAAAGCTCGTGTTTCAGGAACTGATTATATTGTATTCCTCACATTTACTGAGCATGGAGAGGGACATACAGTGGCGACATGTTTTCCACATGTAGTCAACATGGTACCACAAGTTACAACATGTGGATACATGTTTTCCACATTTGCTCCACATTTTATGAATAGTGGTAACATTTTTCTACATGTTACAACATGTTACTAAATGTAGCAACATGTGGTAACATGACTTCCACATGTTGCAACATGTTAGTTTATGTGTTTTTTTTCTGCAAGGGCATACTAACAACAGCTATCTCTTGAAAGCATACCAGTGGTAACAAAAACAAGAGGTGCTTGATGATCTTGATGGCTGTTGCACTAATCACATGTACTCGGAAGGACGACACAAATGGAGAGGATGAGGACACGCATGGACATACACATCATGGCCATAATACATATCAAAAAAGGATGGTGCTAATTCACATGGTCAAAATACAGGAATTTAATCCCTCTTTTTTTGACAGCTTCAGCTTATGGTTTATCTTTGACATCTACAGCTGCAAATATCAGTCTCTCAAAACAAGTTGCCACAAGTGACTGATCTATGCTGGCTATGCTTTCCAGGGAGCATTCCAACTACTGAAAGAAAAAAAAAAACACCCAACAAAAATTCCCACATAAAGTCCCAGCATTTTGTGGCCCATTTTTCATGTGTCACAATCACTCAACATTAAACATGCCCAAACACTAAAGGAAGTTTTTGGATTGCAGGATTTTCCTTACACTTTGCAGTGCAACATGAAAAATGTAAAACAGGAGGCGTCATGACTCAAATTCCAAGGTCACAGCTCAGTGTAATGATATTTCAGGGGTGGAAGTAGGAGTAGGATTAGGAAAATGTTCAAGTTCGAGAGTGTTAAGGAGCGATGTACCTGAGACTTCATCTCGTACAGTACTGCATTGTCTGGAGTGAGCTGAATGGCCTCATCCCACTTCTTTATGGCCTCCCAATGCCTATGGACCCCAGCACAAACACATGAAAAATCATTAATGAATAACCCTTTCATAGGAACAGTTCACATCAATTAACATTAGAATGTAAATATGCCAGATTTAAACACCAGGCTAATTTTAATCTGTTGTCCCATGCAGTTAGGGGTACAATGTCTTACTCAAGGTGACTGGGACACACTTTGTGAAGGAAGTGGGGGTCGATCCACTAATCTTCCGATAACTAGAAGACCACCTTACCTCCTGCTTTCCCATAATGATAAATACTTTATAAATTACAACTGATAAGGGAAGTGGACCATGAAAAATGAGAAGCATGAGCAATTTTAATTGTGCATTCGTTTTTAATTGTAGGCATATATAATGCACGTGTGTGTAGAATAATGCTGATGTGAAAGATTGACACAAAAAAAGTAATTTTACTTCAGTGTTCAAAATCCTTCAGCTATCATATAACAGATTATGAGCCAGCATTTCCTCTCAGCTCAGTGGTAGAGGGTGTGTTTCAAGAAATGATAAACCAGAGACTGTGGGTTCGAACCAAACATGGGGTATCAGGAAAATCATCAGTGTTCAATTCCCCATCTCCATTTAAGTCCGTGCCCACCCCATAAGATGGTCACCAATCGTGAAACAAAAACGGACCTTTTGCTTGACCTATTGCTACATGCAAATACAATAAACTGCAATCACATGGGAGTTAACAGAAAAGTCACGGCATTAAATTACACTCCCCGTCTGATTCATGCTCTCCTGAAGTGGCCATAGATGTGTTGCGCAATGCAAGGATGTGTGTTATCAAGGGGTGCAAACAAGGCTTGAACTGCACATCTATACTGTTTGAAAGGCTGAGACCAATACATAATATACATATATAATATGAATATTATGTAAGATGATATAAGATAGGATCCCTCCATCTGGTCCTTGGTCTGCTGCATGGCCTCCTCCCAACTAGACGTGCCAGGAACACCTCACTAGGGAGATTTCACAGGTGTCCTGCTGGCGTCTCCTGCTAAAGTCAATATTAGCTGTGGTTGGAGTGGAATGGAGTGGCCAGGTCAAAAAGCCTGGCAGCGTTGGATAGCGAGTCGTGTTTGACAGTCGGGGCGATTGCTGTGAAAATAATTGTTTTATGAAGATGGACAGAATGAAGCCAGAAAAGACCATCCACCTTCTACACTGACCAGTTGCCTCACAAGCCACCGCAAAGCAGAAACGTATTAAGACTCAGATCAGACTTAGGCAAGATGCAGAGCATTCTGCTTTTAATAACAGACAGATAAGGCCCCCGGGGAAAATTTTAATTCAACAGTTGTGGGAAAACAACAATGCAATGTTGGCAAATAGGAGTCGAACAAAACAATGTTCTTATTAAATATTAATCCAGCGTTTCCCCAGTTCTCCTGTGTCGAGATCAACAGTGAATGACTTGCTTGGGAGACATCGGACAGACTTTTCACTCATTTTCAACATCATACCTGAATACAGAATGTTTTGGTTTGACACTGCCATGTGTGATCTGACTCAGCGTGGACCGCGGCCACGTACAAGCCCGGTTGACTCGAGGAGAGCAGCTCTGGCCGAGTGAGCCAGAGAGTGAATGAGTAGAGTGAGCGGCAATAGCAGGGACATTTTTCAAAGACTATAAGGAAGAGGTTCTTCCCTATAGTCATGACTCCACAAAGTCATTGAGGCTGATGGGACCAGTAGTTTCTAAGATCAGCCGTGAAGACACACACACACGCACAAGACCTAACTCATCAAGATGAAAATGCAAAACAGAAGCATTCATCAAATTGAACAGTCTAGACCACGGCTGCTGAATGATTAATATGACTGACATTGCCATAGGGCAGTGACATTCAACCATTTGCTAATGAGAGCCAAGTATATTCCCTGCGTTCTCTCCGCCCTTACACTTCACCATCCGATTTCACTAGATGATCCTCGTCTGTCTGGCTTAGGGTATGTTCATCAGTAAGGTCAGCTAGCATAGTTTTGGCTTGGAAAGGAAACCAGCATATCGTGGCTCTATGGTACATGACTGTCTACCGCCACGATAGGGCCATGACACAAATAGAGAAACGTGACCCACATAACTACAACTCAGCGTCTTGGTAACACAGCACCCTACCCGTTCAGAGACACGTTCCATCTAAGACGCACAGCTCAAGGGTGGGGTCATGAAGAGGGAATGTGGTTGGATCTCCAATGATATCAGGGAAATTGCAAATCTCAGAAATAGCAGCTTGACATCACGGGTCAATGTGGTTAAGGGAGCGCTGAAAAGTCACTGTCTAACAACATGGTCCTTTCAAACCCCTGGACAGCCATTCTGAACCGGAGAGACAACATTTCCGCTGTAGAATCCACTTATGTACCACAAACACAATTATGGGCAGTTATTCTGGTCAACAACATTTGGGACCTCGGTAGCTCAGTGGTTGAGCACACACTTCGGGAATTGATGAGCCATTGGCTGCAGGTTTGTATCCACCATGGGGCGTCCGGATGGGCATTGGGCCTTAATTCCCCGAGCTCCAACTGAGTCCGTCTCTACCCTCACAACGTGGGGACTAATGGTGGCACGTAAAATAGATCTCTCATTAGAAAGTGAAAGTAGAAAAAGAAACCGGGGACGAGAAAGAGGGCATAACATGCAACAAAGGTCACAGGCTGGACTCAAACTGGCCACACTTAATATTCTGAGGCCACGTGGTATCCACGGTAACCATATAGCTATGGTGATACCCCAATCATTAGACATATTAAATACGTTTCTATTGCACGTTTTTATTGCCCCAAATTCTGTCTATAGAAGAAATAGACATGGGCAAGACTCCATTTTAATAGCATCCTGGTATGCGAGCAGATCAAATGTAGACTCAAAAGATCCGCAGAAGTCTTTATATTTAAAATGCATCTTAATAAATTCATTGTTCAATCCTTCCAAATCCTTGTACATAGACCCTCCATAGGAATACACTTTAACCAGTCTTGCTCTTAGAGTACACTATCCACATTATCCAGCCTGTGTAGAGGGAAAAGACGTCAAGGTTTTTACGTGCCACAAGTCGTCCCATACTATGTAGGGATGGACACGGATGTAGATGCAACAAGGCTGGCTGACCTATCTGATGCCCCACAGTGGGTCTGACCCATATCCTCTGGTTTGTTGGTTCCCAAAGCATGGACTACCACTGATGCAAACCGAGACACAAAATCTGATCTCGAGAGACATAAATTCCATATACCAAGAAGAAACATGTCAGGAAAAGTGGCAGGAATCTAGCATAAAAAGGCCAACCATGTAATATGATCCATCAGTTACCGATGACTTTTTGATTAATCCCTTTTAAATTGCATTAAATAATTTGGGTTCTCTCAAGCTCTACCTTGTTCAGAATGTTCCTATTTTTTACCACCACCAGTAGGCACAAAATCCCACACTGAGCGATACATTCTTTACAATGCTACCACCTGCTGGAACATTTCTAATAGTTCAAACCCAATGGCACTATTACAGAACCAATTAAATGTTATGTTTTCAATCCATCCATCGTCAACTGCTTACCGAGGGTCAGGTCATGGGGTCAAGCTGGAGCCTATCCCCACGCTCATTGACCTGGACAGGTCGCCACTCCCATCACAGGGCTCGAGCAGTTAGGAGTTCAGTGTCTTGCTCAAGGATACGCTTTGGCATATCATATTTTCAAATATAATTATGACAAGTATTAACAAAGATACCATCACACATGGGAGTGGAAGTCTTTCTTTACTCAGATGGAGACTCCAATGCCAAGTCATTCACTTACCTGTTTTCACTGTGCTCATACTCGAGGAGATTGAGATATTCAACCGTCTCTTGATCCGTGCTCAAACATGTAACGGTGATTAGAGGCTACATAAATAACTGTGACTTGACAAATTAACCAAGTTTACCATCAGAAATAGTGCCATGAAAATTACACAACAAATAAGTAAAAAATACACCTTACCAACATGTTATCAGCCTTTAAAAAACATTAAAACACTCTCCTCCAGGAATGCATTGTGTTTAGGGTGTGTGTGTGTGTGTGGAGGGGGGGGTCAGGATGTCAGAACAGGGTTGCAGTGCTGCACTGTATGAAAATCAGATTGACATAAACCGATTATCAGCCGACTAAGCTGTCATTCCTTCCTTACCTTCCTTGTTCAGCCAGCGATGCACCCTCATCCTTGAGTCTCTTGCTCTTGGCTGTACAATCCTCCGGCAACACTTCCCGACGCCTTTTGATTACATGGAGCCAATCCACCTCATCATCCATGTAAACCCTGTCATCAGGCCCTTCTGCTTCAGCCTCAAACTGCTGTAGTGTCGACTTTGAGACCTTCTCACCGACTTTCCTCTTCCAACCGAATGAGGCCATCCTTTGGGGCGGGACGGAGAATGGTAGCCAAGCTGCAGTTAGAAGCAAATCAACTGGGAGAAGTGAGAGAACTCCACAAACACAAAGTCAAGTAATTAAAATCCAGCAGCTTTGGTCAATGTTAATACTGAACTGCAACAAAGAGTCCGTCCATCTACCTCCATCCATCCATCCATCAACAGCTTATCTAAAATACCATACTGGAGCCTATCCCAACACTCACTGGGTGAAAGGAGCAGAAACAGCCTGGACAGACCATCAGTCCATCACAGGGCTTGAGCCACACTATGTTTTAAGCTATTTAAAGTTTTACATGCAAATGCAAACTTCTGAAATGCAGTTACCGCGAAGCAGAGATGGAGAAGCTGCAGGTATCGTATAATGAACCAAGCTCAAGCAAGATGGACAAGAGCAAGTCATGTGTTCGTGACAAGAGAAGTTCCAAGTTTTCCTGCTGTGTTGAGGATTTTTATGGACATTTATGTGTCGAATAACAGGTTCCGTAAACATTTGGCTATAACTATGACAGGAGGTGCTCCTCTTGATTCTGGAACAGTATTTATCAGTTGGCTCAAGAATGGAAAGAAAACATCCAATGCAACAGCTTAAATATAAACCCAGTCGTGAGTCAACTGGGCTACTACCGGGAACATGGGTTAAAAGAGGAATCTTTCGTGTTAATGACCCCGCATATGGTTACAGTTCATATATCCTACTCTCATATATCCTTCTCTAAATCACAGCTTATTCTGCAGTGTTACTGTTGCTCCCGTCCATTACACACGCACAGCGTTGGCACCGATTTTGATTTAAAGAAGCCAAGTTAACGATCAAAAACGGTGTCAACCCCCAAAAAACAACCCTATTCTAGCTAATATAGGAATATATGCACAGCATAATATGACTATACATAAATATATAAGTATAAACGGCGCCTTCTGCCCATACCCGTCTTGCGACGCCAGCAGCTGTGTTTTGATGAGGCTCCTGACTTCTGACCCGGAAGTTACAGGTATAGTGACGTCTCTTAAAGGAATATACACCTTCGATAACTGCAAACAGCGCCCTTAACTTAATGACTATGGAGCTATTTTCTTGACTACAGAAGAAGCTGTGTTTGTCTGATTAAAAATGCATACAAATAAATGTGTTCTTTGAGTTTAACGTATCCGGTCGTATAGGAGCAGTGAGTAACTGCAGTAAAGCCGGGGAGCAGTTAGCGGTTCAGTGTCTTATTCAAGGACGTCAACGTATTTCTTCTGCAGGAGCTGGTGATGCAACAACCGATCCTCCAATTACCAGACGACACCCCTACCTCCTGAGCTATGCCACCCTACGGCCTATTTATTTTATACTCATCAACACTTTAGTGTTGATAGAGGCTCAGGTGGCACAGCAGTTTAGTGGCCTTACATTAAGAGCATCCTGGTTTGATCTCCATCCCATCTGTGTGGACTTGGCATGTTAAGTGAGCTTCCTCCCACGTACTCCTGTTTCCTTCACCAAAGGAGATGCATATTTAGATGAACGAGAGTACAGTTGGGCCTATCCAGATGGTGCGGTGGTGTGAATGGTCGGTCATGAGTAGTGTGTGGGCCCTAACAGGACTCATCCCCATCCATGATGTTTGCCCCCCAAGTGTCTGCTAGGATTGGCCTGGAATTGGGGGACATGCTGATCGAAACTTGGTTTTTACTCAATAACTGTACAGTCGGTCATACAAAGAAACAAAAACAGATGAAGTGCATATAGGTGTGTATTAAGCTGTTTAATAGAGAGTTGTGTATACAAATGATTTCAACAATATCCATCAAGATTTACATCAGTCCTTCTGGAAGGATACCTTTACACACCAAACAAAAATAGAACATTTCTTTAAAGCAGTTCAGACAGATACAACAACATAACATCCTGCAGTCCATTCTGCGGACATACCACTCATAACATAAGCTGAACAAATATGCTTCGACACACATACAATTTTTCAAAATAAGCCTATGATCTTACATTATGAAATCCATCCATCCATCCATCGTCAACCGCTTATCCGAAGGTCCTGTCACGGAGTCATGCTGGAGCCTATCCCAGCACTCATTGGGCGAGAGGCAGGGAAACACCCTGGATAGGTCTCCATTCCATCGCAGAACTTGAGCAGTTAGGGGTTCAGTGTCTTGCTCAAGGACACTTCGACATGCTTTTAGCAGGGGCCAGGGATTGAACCACTAATCATCCGATCACTGGTCCGAGGGCAGCTCTACCTCCTGAGCTATGCCACCCCTTTTACATTGGGAAATAAAACTAATAATTACCTGCCATTCACGTTTAAGTTGAACAAGGCCATTTCGTATTTTGTTATGATCACGATAATAGCTGACCATAGTTCAAAACTGAAGCCAAGCCGTTGGCTTTTGATACATTAGATTTCAGTCTATACCTGTCCTGCACACCAGACCACGATGAACAGTCATGGTTAATATTACTTGCAATTTTTGTCTGCAAGCAAAGATCTCTGTGTAATTCATAAAATGTCAAGTTTCTTCCACATATACTCAGACATTATCAACACATCAGATTTTGAGTCTTGCACCTTCTTAATAGTGGCAAAAAAACAAAAAAAATGTCTTTTATATATGTGGTAACTCAAAGGAAATAAAGTCTTATACTGAATTAACCCAAAAGTACTTATACCAGGCTTCCAAGATGGGTTTCAGCAACCAGACCAGATTATAGGCAAACTGATACTTAAGGACAACAAAGTCTTTAACCATGAAGATGTCAAAGTAGAATGAAAACCTGTTACAAGCTTAGAGCAATACTTTATGACTACCAGTAATGGATAGCAGCTTGAACTAAAGTCTACTGTGGCAATATGTTTGTCCAAGATGATGTTTCTTGGTCGCAATAGTATATTTTTGGTTGTAGGTATCCAAAGTTGGAAATTAGGATTAAAAATGTGCTGATAGTAAGCTTTATTTCAGAGACATCATATCATCGACAAAATTGCAAAGTAACAAATACCATTGCAAAGACTGTCAAATTTGTCCAAGAATCTCTTTGCTTTTATTGATATATATAACTGATGAACTTATAATAAGGCAGCCAAATGAGAGAAAACAAAAATGAAACACAACTTAAGTCTTACAAAAGCGTTGTCTGGATAGGAGCTTGAGGGCAACATCGCATATTGAAGATTACAAGATGCACTTTATTTCTCCTGTGTCAAGTTTAGACCGCTATGTAAACCTTTATTTTGAGTTACTCCACAGGGGAATGTGAGTGAACGGCTAAAAACTTTGCAATGACGACATTTAATATGCTTTGTATGATGTGCGTTTTTACCTGCCAATACAGAGGTGCTGCATGTCACTGCTGCTAATCTACCAAATTGAGCCCTGAGCCCCATCCGTTCAGTTATGGATTGGCGTACACAAAGTGAATCTGGATAACAAAGGCATGTCGCTTGGTAATTTGTCTCTATTCCTTATCATTAAAAAAGTTAAAATAATAACAGAGTAATGTCAATTCATCAGTTCAATGGGATACTGAAAATCACACA
>OMLC01065193.1:0-17419 GCA_900302585.1 Regalecus glesne | reverse complement strand
GAAGTCATCAGAAACTTGAGTTGCATACAGACATAGCAAAACTAGGGTGAGATATCCATGTGACAAATATTTCAGATATAGCCGCCAGCCTTATTTTCATCTGTTGTCCCAAGTCGTTAGGGGTTCAAAGTCTTGCTCAACGACACTTGGACAGCTATCTGAAGGAACTGGGGATCAAACCACAAATCTTCCAATTACTAGATGACAACCCTACCTCCTGAGCTATGCTGCCCTACAAACATTTCAATAACTCCTAGTTTTAACCCTATTCCTTTTCTTGATTTCGATGTACATGGTTTAGGCACATGGAATCTTGTTAGTTGATTTTAGGTTTGTGTTTCTTAGTTGATGTTGTGTCGGAGTCTTGTGATGGCACTATAATTGTTATCTAGCTTCTAGTGTTGCTCCAGTATCCTTTGTACCTTGACCCTATGCACTTGTTGTACGTCGCTCTGGATAAGAGCGTCTGCCAAATGCCTGTAATGTAATGTAATATTTTACCCAAACATTGGACATGTCAAATGTTTCAATTTAAAAACCTGAAAGAATGTTCTTTACTGTTCTTTATAGATGTTTTAAAGAATAAATGAAAGGGAAATTTCTATTTTCCATCCCCCCTTTTTCTTCCTATGATCTCTTGCACCCCTAATGCATCCCCATGGATACTTTTGCTTTGCAATGGTAGACAGTAGTTTGTAAGAGGACTAGTTACGGGGGGGGTGTCAAATCAACTGCTGTGTATCTCTCTCTTTAAATCAGAAAATACTTATGTTCAAAGTTAAGGATATTTATTGCATTTGACCAGTGTTGCAGACAGATGGCTTATGTAATGGCTGAGGGTAGTCTCAAAACCCGCCGTTGTGGTTACCACACAATTTATTTGACAGATGTAGATCATTCACAGACAGATATGAAGAGTGGGACAAAAAAACATCCAAAATATTTTAAAAAAACAAAAACAAATTGAAAATTAGCTTGTGGCCAGCAGTGTGAATGTACCCTATTCAAAATCCTTCCAGACTTCTGAAAGAACTTTGGACTGCGAGGGCTGATCTGCTGCAAACGTGTTAAGTGATAAATGGCCTGACTTAGTCATACAGGCATGTGGCTGAGCAGTCCTTCCATTGGAGAGCCTGACCAGTAATCAGATACTATTTCAAAACAGTGGATATACCTTTTACCATTAATTTAATCCATTTAAAAATAGCTAAACACTCCAAAAATCATAAATAAAAGCCATATATAATAACCGTGGCAGCAAAAATACATTCAAATACTCTGTAACTGCCATTTTAACCATAACACATTTACTATAAAAACAACAAACAGGAAAAACCAAAGATTAAAAACCTAATAAAACACATGGTAAATCACCTCAGCATGTCATATATTAACCGACAGCTGATAAGACCAAAATCATAATATCTAAATTCATTGGATAATGCCGAGAGGGCATTTAACACATTTGGAGCTATTCTCCCTCAGGAAAACTCATTTTCCTAAATATTTCATCTATATTCGTCTCAGGGTGGAGTTAGTTTGGTAGTCAAAATACATTCGAGACTGTTAAAAAAAACTTGAAATGCCCTTCCCATGTGTTCTAGGACACATTGAAAAAGGTATTCCAACAACAAATATCAATGATCCTCCATCCATCATGAATCGGCTATCCAATGTCAGGTTCCAGAGTCATGCTGGAGCATGTCACTGCGCTCATTGGACAAAATATGGGGGAACACCCTGGACAGGTTACTATTCCATTACAGGGCTCATGCAGTTAGGGGTTCAGTGTCTTGCCCAAGGATCCTTCAACACAGCATCTGAAGGAACCAAGAATTGAAGCATTCGTTTTCTGATTTTCTTCCCAAGCTATACAACCCCTATGATCACTGTCCCCTGTTGGAAAATAAAGTCTCCTCTAATAAAGATGGACCTTAGATGATGTCTTTTAAGTGTGGAGCAGCTTCTTTCTCTACCCTACATCTCCAAAATACAAATTTCATAGAACTATTGCGTAACCAACTTGTTTCAAAACACATTTTAACCAGTTGCAGAGTGTTGCTTCTTAACTGACACTCATCTTCGCTCTCGATTTTTAACTTATGTTGTTCCATGATATTTTTTTTCTGACTTCCTCTCTACAGTTTGTAATTAACCTTCAGCATCACATTCTTGTACACTAGCTAAAGGGATCACCAAGGCCTTGCAGAAGATATACACTGTACCTACACACAAAAGATGAGGGGTGGGGAGGTTGATTCAATGCCAAAAAAAATCACAATATTAAGCTATTGCAAATTTAATCTAATAGATTTTCCCCTGGGTTAATATGGTAATGGGGCCGCATGGCTCAGCGGGTAGAACGGTCATCTGGTGATCAGAAGGTTGCAGGTTCGATCCCCAGTCAAGCAGAGAAGCCTGTCGAGGTGTCCTTGAACAAGACACTGTTCCCCTAACTGCTCTGCTCTATGATAGACTGGTGACCTATACAGGGTGTATCCCGCCATTCACCCAATGAGAACGGAGATGGGCTCTAGTTACCCCGCGACCCGATTTCGGATAAGCGGTGGACGATGGATGGATGGTTAATATGGTAATACTTATCATACAAGGGGTAATACTACGGGCAAAAGCATGGGTGTGCCATGGGTTCCCCTGTTTCGCCTATAGTGGCCAACTTGTAGATGGAGGAAGTGGAGGAAGGCTCTGAAATCCTATCCAGGGACGCTTCCTAGGTAGGGTTGGTTGGTTTAGATATGCGGACGACACCTGGGTTAGAATTAAATCTTAGAAAGTACCAAATATCACTGACCATGTTAACTTGCTGGACACCCACATCAAATTCATAAGGGAGGATGCTAAAAATGATGTATTAGCTTTCTTGGATTGTGAAATTAAGATTGGTGATGGGGACAGTTGATTGTTAACATTTACCGAAAAACCCACACATACAGATCAGTATTTACGGTTTGACTCTCACCACCCTCTGGAGCATAAGCTGGGAGTCATCGGGACTCTGTACCACCGAGCTGACAATGTCCCCACTGACTCAGTGGCAATGGAAGGAGATATAATTCATATCAAACAGGGCCTGGTTAAGTGTGGTTACCCCAACTGGGCGTTTGTTAAAGCCAGGAAGCCTCCCAAACAGTGCTCCAGCCTAGTGAGGGAAGAAGAGGAGCGCAGGTTCAGCAGAGTAACAGTAGTGCGACCTTCATACAGACTAGCGAGTCTGTATCAACGTTACAGTGTCCTCTTCCTTTGGGAATTACATCCCCTCGCTTCAGCCTATCAACCTGAAGAATCTCAGACCTACACTTGGATCTGCCTCCCATAGGATGCTACCAGCTCCCCAACGATTCAGGGTAGCGCTTCCAACTTATGGAAGCCATTTGTTGGCAGCTCACTGCTCCTATACAATAGGTTGGGTCAAAAATACAGAGAAATCCAAATTTCCCCTTAAGGGACTGATAAGGGAATCATTATTATTATTATTATTATTAAAAAGACTACAAACTCTCAATAATGCTGGGCCAGAGGGTAGCTTTGAAGTGTACACAAATGACATCAAACAACAGGTAAGAACATTCTGAACATGTGTATTACATTTATTTTGCTTTGGTGGTAGTGACTTCAAAAGAAAAATGATAGTAGCATTTTTTTATATTTATAGTTACTTGACATCATTTTCTTCACCATTATTTATCTAACATATTTCTAAGAGATAGGCCAAGGTGCTATGATGAATCCAGAAAATGTGAATTCTTTATATGGATAACAACGGGCATGTGTGAATTCAAGTCTGATGTCATTGGTTCCCAAATGGTCTGTTTTTTTAATGTACACACAGATACAGAGCACATATACAGGCCCATATTAACACACGGGCTAATGAGGCTCAAGCCCTGGGGCCAAGAGCTCCACAGGGTACGGCGGCCTGCAAGGGGCAATTGATAATGTGCTGTTTTTATTTTTATTTTTGCAGTGCAAACTGAGACAGTCTTATCCATCCCATGCCTGTGAATGTGTTTGTGTGTGTGTCAGTGACATGTGGTGAGGTTTGTAGCAGGTGAGGCACTGACTCAAAAAAAACAACAACTAGCTGCTGTCGTTCACATATAAATGTAACATATAAATGTATCTATAAACAACTTTATAAAGGTTTTTAAAATAATATCTTCTAGTGACCTAAAATGACTTTTGCATGTGGATGGAAGGCCAACATGTATGGAAAAAGCTATATCTTCAAAAATACCCATGTACATGTGGATTAGGCAAAAGTCCATTAACACTGCCAGCTGACTCCTAACAAACTGGTCTGTATATGAATTGCAAACCTTCCAAAGATGCACCATAAGTTCCCAGTAGCCGAGTGCATAGTTGTGTATCTAGGAAGCCAGTTTAGTTATGCATTTTCATGATCAAAGTAGGTTTCATGCTGTAAATGTGTGTGATCTCTCGGGGAAGGCACACAAGGGGCCCAGAGTCTTATTATAATTCTGACAAATGATATACTGCCACTGACTTCTAAAAGATTACAGTGATTATCATGTGCTATGATGATCAACATATCAGGAGAGACCAATAGAGTTTCTGAATCCCACTAGCAACCAAGTTTGCCCTGTGATTATGGTGTCAGCTTTGTGGTGACGGCAAACAAGGGACTCAATGTCAGGAAGAACAGCTTACTCATATACAGTGAAATTACTGCACCATGCAGCCAATACCTGATATTATTGCCCCAAAGCTGCATATATGGCCACACTCTGGTATGTATGTATCTGTCCTCAGAATCATTGCTCGGTGATCACAAAAAGAGGTGAATCTGTTCAGCTGGATCAGAAGTTTATTTAGAAACGTTTCGTCACTCACCAGGTGACTTCTTCAGTCTGAGCTGAAGGCAAACATCCCCCTCCTTATAAACGGTACCTTGATGCCACACAACAATAGGTTGGTTTCACATGCAAGTTGGGTGATCAACTGCACATTCAGTGACAATGGGCACCATTCACAGAGGATTGGGGAATGTTTGCGATCACTGCATTGTAAGACGCCGATAGATGTACTCTCAGGCGGTACCTTGATGTGTGGCATCAAGGTACTGTTTATAAGGAGGGGGATATTTGCCTTCAGCTCAGACTGAAGAAGTCACCTAGTGAGTGACGAAACGTTTCTAAATAAACTTCTGATCCAGCTGAACAGATTCACCTCTTTTTGAGATTTCCCTACCTGGATTATTGAGCATGCATCAAGACATTGCTCGGTGAGTTAACATTAGTCAAATCGGTGGACTTTTACCTGTGTATATTTCTGGTATTTGTTGCCTAGTAGGGCTGAAATGCTAGCTCTTCCTTCACGCTTCCTGACATTGCATCTCATCTAATCAATCACATCTTGTCTCATTGTAGATGCAATGCAAAGCCTTAACTTTGTTCATTTTTTTATATTACGAATCAAATTGAAATGTATTGTTCTGAAAGCAGAAAAACCCAAGTCAGCACAACCTATCATTACATGACTTCATCCATCATTTTTTTTACCAGATAATGTCCAGGATCATTGGTGTTGGGAGCTTTTATCTGCATAGGTATGCTGGGAAAGGGGGTGGATACAACATTGACAGGTCGCCTGTCTATCCCAGTGCTAACCCAGAGAAACAATATCAAATAATAATTAAGAGTCTCAAGTTCATCTAATATTGATAATCAAGACTGAATCATTCTCACTATCCTTTTGTATTCTTCACCTCAATGGTACAAAACAGCTGTTATATTTTAGACATATTAGATTGCAATAGATTCAGTATTCAAGGAAAATATGTTTAAACTTGTCGATACTGTAAAATTAGAGCAGAGAAAAGTACACTGTAAGCATGCCTCTCCTCATTTTTTCTTCAAAAAGTGTCAACTTGTAGGTTAAGCCGGACGAGGTCATATGCAGATGAGTCATCTCTACTGTGGCTTGAGGGCAAAACCCAGGAGCAAGCTGAGCCCAGGTATGTATCCCTGTCTCTCTGCCTGCAAGCATGAATGTTACTACTTGTGCTACTTCAATGGCATGCTGCAATTCCTGTCATTCTTTCTCATCTATCCAATTTGCTAAAAATAAGTCACTGTTTTGCAAGATAAACGTTCCTCAATGCATTTTGTTTGGTAGATGTGCAACCCTGTCTGTCTATCATCATAGGAGTGTACTAATAGTCTGTCTCCTCCCCATCTGCCTCCCAGCTTTCAGCCCTCGTACAAGCAGCACGACACCATAAGAAATATAAGCCTGGTCTAGTACGGATCTGTTTTCATAGTTCATTCCATCCCATTGTCCACTCTGCCTCTTTACCTTCCTCTCTACCTCACCTTGCTACTCTCTGCCTACATGTCTACTTAGTCCAGTTCTCTCTCCCTCAAAACCACCATGGCCTGCAGACACAAGCCACCCCCGTGATCCACTCCAACACTAGGAGGAGAGGCACGGGGACTGCCAATGAACCTGACTTCCATCTTCTGTGTTTCCAGGGCAACATAGCATACATCATGTTAATCTCTGTCCTTATTAGATCCAAATATTAACCTGTCTGCCACCTAGTCCTTAGCCAGGTGACTTCACATCAGCCACAACTGCTGTATACAAGACTGTTGGCAGCGGGAACATGAACCATCCAACACATAGTGCAACAAAAGAAAGACATGATAGTAAAACTCTGTGGATCATTCTTCATGCCGATTTGATGAATAATACATTAATACAGTTTGTCCTTAAATCTCAAATCCATGCTGGGGGGAACATTTTCATTTCAATGAGTCAGGACATCTCCAATTATTGCCGGTGATGGGAATCAATTCACAATACAAAGCCCTGATAACTTTAACAGGGGCAGCATAGCTCAGTGGGCAGAGCGGTCGCCTGGCAATCGGAAGGTTGCAGGATCGATCCCCGGTCCTGCATACAGCATGTCGAGGTGTCCTTGAGCAAGACACTTAACCCCTAACTGCTCCCCGAACGCCGTATGTTGGCAGCTCACTACTCCTATACTATAGGTTGGGTAAAAAATGCAGAGAAATCAAAATTTCCCCTTGTGGGAGTGATAAGGGAATCCTTTCTTTCTTTCTTTAATTTCTCAGCTTTTCTCCTGGATGATAATGGCAAAGAACAAAACAAGAGGCCATGAGGGGGTTTGATGACTTTGTAAGCTCATGTTTAAAATCTATTCTGGCCACCCTTCCATTCAGACAGATCTACAGCCAACCTGGCCTGGGTCATGCCAATCACAACCATTTATCCAATATAGGACAGGTTTGATAAGAACACCGGTAGCCTTAATTTTTTTTCCCACCATTATTCCATGGGCCCTGCCTCTTATTGGGCAGTACTCATTACCTCCATTGGTTAGGTAAGTTAAGGTTAGTGTTGATTTATCAGAGAAATGATAGGAATGGGGCTTCCTTGAATGCAGTTGGGGAAAAAGATCAACCCATACAGAGAAGTCCCCTAAACTGCAGCTGATGTGGAATGGTCTGCCCTCAGTTGGTCCTCATAAAGCAAGTCAACTCCGACGACAGCCAACTGAGATCACACCTGCTGAGAGCTGGGCAAGATGGAAGCCAGAGCATATGTTCTGTTTCAGCTCCAAAAACATTGTAGTACCATTTGCTTTAACTAAAGCTAGAAGCTATGGCATGTTAACCTAAAGAACGGGCCCTTGTCAGAAAAGGGTGATAAAGGCAGTAGTGTAATACAGTTATTTTAGGAGGAAATACAATACTGACAATCACAACCAGGTTTAGCCTGTTACAAGCTAACTGCCTACTGAAGATTATCCATCCATTGTCAACCACTTATCTGAAATTGGGTTGCGGGGGTACTGGAGCCTATCTCAGTTCTCATTGATCGAAAGGCGGGGTACACCCTGTATAGATCGCCAATCTATCACAGGGCAAAACAGTTAGGGGAACAGTGTCTTGCTCAAGGACACCTAGATACATTTCTCTACAGGTGTGGGGATCGAACCTGTAACTTAACCCCTAACTGTTCCCCGAGCGGCACATGGTGGCAGCTCACTGTTCGGGTTAAAATGCAGAGAACTCCAAATTTCCCCTTGTGGGACTGATAAGGGAATCCATTTATTTTATTCATTTTTCAACTCTGGCACCTCAAGTTCCACCTCAAACCTTTTTGTCAGTGCTATTGTCTTCAAACCATACGACATAGTTGATATCACTACCAACTTGTACTCTTTCCTTTTCACTCTTGCTGGTCCCTTCTGCTCCACCCATTCCACCCAGCCTGCACTCTCTTCTTCACCTCTCTGTACTCCCCGTTACTTTGAACAGTTGACCCCAAGTATTTAAACTTTTGAGATGGCGAGCTCAGGAGGTAGAATGGGTCATCTACTTCCAAAAGTGTGTTAAAGTGGTCTTGAGCAAGACACTGAACCCTTAACTGCTCCCTAGGTGCTGCAGCTGCCCACTGCTACTATGCGATAGGATGGGTTAAATGCAGATGACAAATTTCATTGTAGGAATACAATGACAAAGATGCTTTGCTTTACTATAATTCATCCATCTTCATCATTTATTTTAATGATTTTTTTTGTGTAACGGTCAAGGAATGTCAAGCCCACAATTCTATTTGGTATTTTATTCCAAACATTGTTTTTTGAAAACTGGGAGGTCTTTACTTTTTACTTATTTGTGATTTTAGCATGACTAAACTGCCAATAAAATTATTCTATTGTATCAACAGGCCCTCAAATCTTTGAATTTCTGACATGTGAAGCATTCATTGCAAAGTGCTTTGAGTGGTTGCTAGACTAGAAACAAGTCTATTTACCATTTACTATTTCCCTCACGTAAAATCTTCATGGAATATCAGATACATTAATGTTATGGATACATTACTGGAAAAAGTTGTATCTTTAAGCAAAACCTGTGTTGATAAAGGTATTATTGATGTAATTAATCTCTTTGATGCCAATTGTTTATTATTTTGTTATGAATTATTCATTCTAATTAAATAATTCCTGTAAAAAGCAGAGAATTTGATTATGTAAAGGAAGCTATTACCAATAATCTATCCCATCTTATGAACAGTCATCCTCAATTTCAACAAGCACTGAGAACAAAGCCCTCTTTCATGATAACTGAGGATGACATCGTGAATGCTGAATGCAACAATAAACATATACATAATATGTTGTATGAAAGGAGGGGGACTATCCCTAGAGAAAAGTTTTTTGGAACTGTATCTTGGCATAGGGCATGGCTTTTACCATATCAATAGAATTAAGAAAACCCGGGCACATTTTTACATATCAAAATTAGGCCACATGTTGTAGGGGTAGACACGTACATGAATAGAGCTTGGGGGATTAAAGCTGGATGCCCTTAATGATGCCACAAGACAGGATTGAGCCTATGACACCTAACTTGGACTTGCCCCACTGTTAAGAAGTACATGTCAAAATCCTACAAATATGTTCAACAAATCTACATATCTCCAAAAATTCAGATAAGGGAAATATGTGTTGAATTTAGATATTTTATTATATCAGCTAGGGGCGACATGGCTCAGAGGGTAGAGCGGTCGCCTGGCAATCAGAAGGTTGCAGGTTCGATCCCCGGTCCTGCATACAGCATGTCGAGGTGTCCTTGAGCAAGACACTTAACCCCTAACTGCTCCCCGAGCGCCATATGTTGGCAGCTCACTGCTCATATACAATAGGTTGGGTCAAAAATGCAGAGAAATCCAAATTTCCCCTTGCGGGACTGATAAAGGGAATCAAATTATATACACACACACACAAACACACATAGATACATACACACACACATACTTTTTTCCTCAAATTTATAAATGCTAAAGATTAATGCACTAAAGCGTAGTTATGTCTTGATCAATAATCCAGGTATGGAAATCACAAAAAGAGGTGAATCAGTTCACCTCTTGATAGGGAGGAGCGCTGGATTGAAAGGGGGGTGAAGGAGGCAATTTATGTGAAGAGGGAACGACCGTCTTTGAATAGGGGTGGTGGCCTGAGAGTACATCTGTCAGCGTCTTACAATGCCGTGATCGCAAACATTCCCCAATCCTTTGTGAATGGTGCTCATTGCCACTGAATGTGCAGTTGATCACCCAACTTGCATATGATACCAGCCTATTGTTGTGTGGCATCAAGGTACTGTTTATAAGGAGGGGAATGTTTCTTTTCAGCTCAGACTGAAGAAGTCACCTCTTTTTGTCAAGCGTAGTTAATTCTTCAAAATCTTATTAAATTAGCTTATCTATCCCAATTTCGTTAACTCTAAGAATATCATTCACTTTTTATTTTCTTCAGTTCATTTTCTTTGTTTGTGTCACGTTCTGATGAGCACATCTGCACTGATTGTATAATTAGACGTAACTCGATAAAGATAGACAATACAAAAGGTCGCGCCCGCTGAGTAGATCTGCTGTGGGAGTCCGAGTTGTAGAGCAGAAATAAGGCATGGAGATCATGTGATCCATCTGTCAAAGACCCGCCCTCCCGTGCGCTGCAGCGAAACACGGCACACACAAGCAACCCCTAAAACGCTCCATACGTTATCAAGTTAGTTTAATATGAGACACGGAGAAATCGTAAATCCATTATCTGGTTTTAATAAATAAAATTAATTCGAATCGGATCATATGACCATACATTCTAAAATAGGAGGACATTTCGACATTCATCTGAATGTCATTTTAAGTTCCTCAACTCGAAAAAGGGTCAACTCTGCAGTAGTATTTTGATGTATACTCAATGGCTACCTGCAGTAGTAAGCAGCCGTGATGGTGGGCAAGAGTAGATAGGGGTCAGGGGTCGACAAGCGTTCTGTGATAGTTATCTCCAAAGTTTAGATGGAAAAAACAACTATAAGCCCACCTCTTTTGGAGATAAGAGTGTTGTCAGGCACCGGTCGGATGTGATCCGGCTGGCTTTCAGGTAGTTGCTCCCGTTCCTGTCCGGGCCATTTTCTATGAGAGATTACGTCTCTGACGGCTCTGGCGCTGACCTCCGTTAAAGAAAGAATGTAGTCCATACTGCAGCCGCAGCACTTCAGCTCAGACAAATCTGTTTCAAAGCACCACTTCTCGGTTCAGTGCTGGGCTCATTGCGCAGATTTAAAACTGGTCAAACACTCAAAAGCAGCACAATGCCTCTAATCTGCGTTGTCCCCCCCAGCTCACATTCCGAAACAGGAACTGTTAGAAACACGTCAACAAACTACAAACTTCTTTCTTTTTTATTTTCTTTTTTGTTGCCTCTAGCGGCGTCAAGCGGTGAAATGCAGTTAACTTCACCCCCACGTTGGGCGGTACGAACAACTGTCACGACAATCATAGCAGATTTCATAGACATTGACACGCACACTCAAATATGTTAAAGTATAGGAATGATGCTAACCACACTGAACTGTTTGAGAAGATTATATTTAATTTCCAACCAAAACTGCTTCAACCACGTCTGGCCTCAGAGATGGGTAACGAGTAATATATTATTGCATTGATTAATCTAGACAACAACATTGTGTATCACAATCTGATAACATATAAATTTCATTCAGATGTAGCACCACTGAACAATAAAAAGCAGTGACAAGCCAACAGTGGTAAATAGGCCTAATGATATGCCATGTGAATCAGTGAAATAAAGGTAAATGATGCCAGATCATGTGCCTCCAAGCCCGGTGTCATAGGTTCAATCCCTCTATGGGGCGTCAGGAAGGGTATTCACCCTTAATTCCCCATACTCCATCTAAATCAGTGTCCGCCTCACAATGTAGGGCCTAATCATAACACGTAAAAATTGACCTGGCAAGATAACAGTTTTTACAAGTATGTTTATCAATGGATTTTATTAGCGAAATCTGGCATAGGGGTAGGAGTTTGAGTAATGATAACCTACAGAGAATTGACTAGGGGTGGCATGGCTCAGTGGGTAGAGTGGTCGTCCGGCAATTGGAAGGTTGCAGATTCGATCCCTGCACCTGCAGAGAAGCGTGTCAGTGTCCCTGAGCAAGAGACTGTTCACCTAATTACTCTGTCCTATGATGGACTGGTGACCCTTCAAGGATGTATCCTTGACTTTCGCTCATTGAGAACTGAGATAGGCTCCAGTTCCCCTGCAACCCAACTTTGGATAAACGGTTGACTGGATGGATGTATAGATGAAAATTAGCCACTTCAACAGTCATATGACTCCTGTAAACCCAGACAGCAGCTTGCTGGCACATAGGTCCCAAAGACTGTGAATCAGTTTTATAGTTTCATAAGGATCACCCAATCAGATCTCAAATTATACTGATTCCTTCTCAAAAGAAGTAAACGGTGGGTGGGTGTTAAAAAGAGAAGCTTTTTTCCTTTATCAACATTGATGAACATCAACATAGATGTGGATTTTTATGTCAACAGTGGTTAGGTCTCTTTGAAGGAAAAATCCTTGTTTGTTAGGCCATTATTCACTGTGACCGATTAAACTGAAATAACCATGCAAAAAAAAGCAAAAAAGACCGCTAGGCGGAGTGTTATAATCAAGATAATCCATGAGGGGTATGAAAAATTAAGTATTAAATCCCACATGAATGAATAGATAATTATGAACAAACTACTCTTAATCAATATCTATTGCTTGCTTGTTACTAAGAAAATTCATAGTTATCAATTGAGCAGCACAATGACACCCAAGGTATGATAACAAGATGAAATGTTCACCTTGAGAGATGATTTACACTGCAGATCCTCCCTGTGTGACTCTAGAGTTATAATCAGACATGTTATATACAAATCCCTGCCCATATGGCAAATGAATCAAGCCAAAGACATTTCAAATGGGTGAATGAAGATTAAGAAGCTAAAGTGGGGATGGAATACCTCAGTGGATAGATTGGATTACCTGGCAATCAGAAGGTTACACGTTCAATCTCTGGTCGTGCAGAAAACATGAGCAAGACACGTCTTGATGCATGCTCAATAATCCAGGTAGGGAAATCACAAAAAGAGGTGAATCTGTTCAGCTGGTTCAGAACTTCTGATCCAGCTGAACAGATTCACCTCTTTTTGTGATGAGCAAGACACTGAACCCCTAACTGTTCCCAGAGCGCCATATGGTAGCAGCTCACTGCGCCTATACAACAAGATGGGTTAAAATGCAGAGAAATTTAAATTTCCCCTGGGACTAATAAGGGAATTTATTATTTATTATATATAAAATTCAATATACCAGCAGAGGATGGATTGTTTTGCACAGCGATCTTAGGTGGTGAACTTTTCTGGGGATTAATCTTGAGCTAAACCTGCATTGGAAAATGTATGGTTGGTGTGTCTTGATGTATGCTCAATAATCCAGTTAAGGGAATCACAAAAAAGGTGAATCGGCTCAACTGAATCAGAAGTTTATTCAGAAACGTTTTGTCACTCAAACAGGTGACATCTTAAGTCTGAGATGGTTGGTGTATTATTCATACATAGACAGGTCTGTGGTGAGAGTAGTCTGTAAAAGATAAATAAATTAACAGGGTAATTTCTATGGCGTGAAATGTTTTCTTGTATGGTGTGTTACATAAGTGAGGGAAAGGCTGTTGTTCCCTATGAAATATGAGCAGCTGTTCAGGCTGACTTTAGTTAAATGCCAGAGAATCGTCACATTTTACACTGAGTGTGCACCATCTGGTGGTTACAAGGAATAATAAGGGTTTTACTGTTCTCCAAAATTGAAAAGAATGGAGGAATGTTAGATTGGATTTAACTGTCAACTGATCGTGGGTAATATCATAGCAAAGTGCTTAAAGAACAGAGGAAAGAAAAAGTTTTATCTGGCAACAATCAGGATTTTCCTTCAAAAAATGTTCCGTCACTCAAACAGGTGACATCTTTAGTCTGAGCAGATTGCAAGCATCTGTCAGCCTCTTATAATGTTGTGTAAAAAGAAAACCAGTAAAAAGTAACCAGTAAAAAGTGAAACTGTATATTAGAGTGCCTAGATGTCCTTCTGTTTCTCTGTGACCTTGCAAGTAGCCCTGCAGGGGCACCTTGGTAGATGGACAATATGGTTAGATAGTTGTCAGACTGGCCCAATGCCATATCCCCAGGGCCTTGTTGCTCCATCTATGATATACTGTGATGCCATAGAGCTACCCAGAGCATTAATTAGACCATCCATAACATCCTCACAGGGAGCCAGGTCACCCCCCTTTCTATATCCAACACTTTTAACGTAATAGGATGAGATACACACTGCCAATATATAGAGACTGAATTCAAGGATAAATCTAGTTAGAGATGTCTGTTTTCTGAGCCGATTCCTCCTCAGTCTCCTTCATTAACCTGAATTGTGTTTCACTGGTGAAATTAAAGATTTCGACTATGCTCATTCAATAAAAGAAGCCTCAATTAAGGGGAATATTGTGTAGGTCTGAACACCCTCACTTTATTTTACCTCAGATAATATTTGAGCTAATATTGAGTTATTGCATTTTTTACTTATTACTGCACAATGCCCACTTAAATTGACTGGGAAGCCAATTGTAAGATACTACGGCATATGATTCCACTAATTCCCTTAATCCTCTCAAATATATAGTGGCACACAAAGATCATCTCTACCCTAAACAGGCTTACATGGATTCTATCAGAGAGCTTGATATTTGCAAACAACTCTAGTTGTTGTTGTTGTGGTTGTTTTTAAACATGCAGACGCAGTAGCTCATTGGTAAATTGTGTCAGGAAATGATGAGCCAAGCATTGCAGGTTCAAACCCATTTTGGGGCATCAGGAAGGTTATCCCAGGCTTAATTCCTACCACTCTTTCCAAGTTTGTCTCCACCCCAACAACATTGGGACTAATTGTGACACATGAAAACAGACCTTAGATCCAAGAGGACCAGATCAGGTTGCTTTTTGCATCTAAAACTTTGAGTACTACTTAAATATTTTCAAAATGGTAAAATACTTTTATACTACAATCCATCCAGAGAGAGCAGGGTAGGCTTTTGCCTAGTCCCAACCAGAGGAAGTGTTTCATTATAGAAAAAAAACACGAAGCCCAATGGGGAGCTGCAGCTTTCAATTGATGGCTAGAACACACAAGTAAATTACATAGATCCTGCTGCCTCACAGCTATGTGAACATCAACGTATAAGCTCTAAAATGCCAACACAACCACACAAACACGCATATGTGCACGTACTGGAACATAAGTGCATGCAGACATGCACAATTAACACAGAAACACAAATTCAAAATAATCTTCCAGACAAGTTCTGTATTCAGAGGGAATCACTGCAACATCATTATAGATAATTAACTTGTGCATCATGAATACACTTACTTGAAACCACAAAGAACCATCTTAGCATATGGTAATCATAAAGTTTTTTTTAAGTACATGCAATGTAACAAGTGAGCTTGAAGTATTTTTTGTGCTGCCAGGGCATCTTGGATGATTTTCTTGATATGTCTTAACTTAGCATTAGAATGACTGCTTAGCTAAATCCAACGCATTCCATTACTTTTGGGCTGTCCTGTCCTGTCCAAAGGTTCTCCCCCCAATTGTTCAGTGAAACTGAGCCAAGGACCAATGAAATCAGATTATGTCTGGTGGGATTTGGCTGAGGCATACAGTCAATGGCTGTGATCACAGGTCTTTAAGAGGCTGGGGGAGAAAGGGAAAGGGGAGAAAATCCCCTCTCACACCTGGGCACTTTCATTGGGAAGTCCTGCTTTGATTCTCTGAGGCTCTCAAGCAGACAAGCATATTTCTCAACATGGTTGCAGGAGACTCATATTCATGAGGCAAGAATATGAATCACATGATGGTTGGAGTCTGTTAAAGAGAGTGACAATGCTGAATCACCAGATCATTTGGATAAATCTGGTTCTGTGAACACTCAGCACTGTTATATTAGCCTTGCTGATGTCACCCAAACAACCACTGGCATCTTAGCCATATTATGACAATGACATGAACCTTCAAAATTAGCATAACTTCAGAAATAATCCTTAAGCGTTTGGGATTTGTGATACCTTCTGTATGCCAAATATGATTTGAATGCACCGTGGGTTTAGAGCAGGATCTTTTGTGCGTTCCCATATACCCCTATTCACTGCAATAACGGGCCTTTGTAGCCATGCTGAGACTTTCAAATATCCACACAGTCTATTAGGCTTTGGCCTATAGAATAGCTGTGCTGAAAAAACTGAATCATGCACAGGGCATGTTTTTTTCCAAGATCTCTCCTTTCTCTATGGCCTTGTGGGTTATGTGTGAATGGATCAAGGTGAATTTTTCAGATAAGACTAGTTTCTCACAGAACTGCTACTTCTTTGACCTTAACATTCTGGAGATCTACCACAACATTACTCTGACATTAAGAGTGGGATAAAAAGAGACCTAAACAAAATATTATAATCCCATTAGAGACAATGGTCTATTTTTGGAATTTTGTCACAGCCAACTTGTCACAATCAACTGGGTTCTTTTCTGCATCTTGGGTTTTTAATGGCAATTGCAATCTGATTCATGAAACCAAGACCTGGGGTTTTTCCTGAGAGGTGGCTCAGGAGGGGGCAGTATAGCTTAGGAAGTAGGGTGGTTGGTTGTCCAGTAGTTAGAAAAGTGGTGGTTTGATCCCTGGCCCCTGCAGAATCTACAGGACTTTTATATCCAAAGCACCTGCCATCAGACAGGTTAAGTGAATTGATACCCCCCGATGGGTTAGAATCCACAACATCTGGCTCGTCAGTTCCCAAAGTATACATTAAATGAGCCTGAATATTGTGGCTTTGGGCCTGTATGTTTACGTCTCAGGAATATGTAGAAAAACACTTGCTCTGGCTGTGATATACTGTGTCAATGCTAAGTGCCAAGCCTGTGTTGTTGACTGTCTCTATCTCTTGGGACCGTTGTGTCGGGTGGCAAGTGTTGATGGATGACGCCAAGATCACAGCAGTGTCTCTTCCACTGCCCCCTCCATTCTGCTCTCTCTCTCTCTCTCTCTCTCTCTCTCTCTCTCTCTCTCTCTCTTGTATGGGGCGGCATAGCTCAGAGGGTAGAGCGGTCGTCTGGGATCGATCCCCGGTCCTGCATACAGTATGTTGAGGTGTCCTTGAGCAAGACACTTAACCCCTAACTGATCCCCGAGCGCCATATTGTTGGCAGCTCACTGCTCCAATACAATAGGTTGGGTCAAAAATGCAGAGAAATCCAAATTTCCCCTTGCGGGACTGATAAGGGAAACATAATTATTATTATGTATATATAACAAATCACAAAAGAGGTGAATCTGTTCAGCTGGATCAGAGGTTCATTTTAGAAACGTTTCGTCACTCACCAGGTGACTTCTTCAGTCAATGAATGCCCTCAGGAGGTGTTTCATTTAATACATCAAATAGATAGATAGAGAGAGAG
>OMLC01065189.1:0-10679 GCA_900302585.1 Regalecus glesne | reverse complement strand
TCACTAGCACTTCAGCTTCCTGTACTAGCATGCTATTTATAGATATAGACATACGTCAAGCGGTTGATGATGGATGGTTGGATGGATGGTTGGATGGATGGATGGATGGATGGATGGTTGGATGGATGGATGGTTGGATGGATGGATAGATGGATGGATGGATGGTTGGATGGATGGATGGATGGATGGATGGTTGGATGGATGGATGGAAGATTGGATGGGCATACAAGGGCACACCTGGACTATAGACTATGTCTCACTATGCTGAAATCTATCAGGAGAGATTAATCATTGGTTCCAATAATTTTTCTCTAATTTGCATATTAAATCCCTCCCTATCAGATTGATCGGACAGAACTGTGAACACACAAATGCAAGTTTGAAATCCGCGGTGACGTCATCCAAGCAAGATAATGGGATAGCGTATCGGGATAGAGCATGCCTCCACTAGCGACATGCTCCGAGGTGCATGTAGCTTTAATGTATCTACCACTCATTAGAGGTTTTCTATTAAATGCACTTTCTCTGATCACAGATCCTGTTGCACCCAAATCGACCAAAAAGGACACTGCTTGCCCAGAGGCCACAATGAGGTGAGGTTTGGGAACTCCTTGTATGCATCATGCAAATATCTGGCATTTAGCTCTGTAGAGCTTTGATTTACATTTTTCCTCTTTCTCCTTTTCTTCCAGTAGTCTGTCTACGGATTATAGAATTATTCATACATCTGCGTTTCACTAGGCTTCATATCTACTGTAATTGCAATGCCAGTGTCTGCTTTTTATGTACTCGTGATTTACTTCAATATTATGTGCATCATGTTCAGGCTCTGTTGTCTCTTCTATTGCTGTCCCCAATTCAGTCAGTCCGTCAGTCTGTCATTGCCTGTGGACAGTCATGTAGCCAGTGGTCTGTGGCCCTGCGCTGGATGGGAGCAGTCATTATCTCTGTGTGCTGTCCTCCTGCTCTGCCCTGCTCCTCATCCTCGAGAGCTGCCCCATCCTCTTCCACGGCTTTGCTCACAGGCTTACTCTTCTAGGACTGTGAACTGAGGAGTCGGGGGTAATCTTTATTTGGTCAGGGGCCACACGGTCAGAATAGTATTCCCGGATGACATTGTGATCTGTAGTGAGAGTAGGGAGCAAGTGGAGTCTGGAGAGGTGGCGGTCTGCACTGGAGAGGAGAGGAATGAAAATCAGCAGGGACAAGACAATTGAATTGAGACGCTTGGGGTCAACTGTCCAAAGTAACAGGGAGTGTGGAAGAGGAGTGAAGAGAGATCACAGGCAGGGTGGGATGGGTGGAGAAGAGTGTCAGGGGGGATTTTGGACAGATGGGTACCAGCAGGAGTGGAAGGGAAGGTTTACAAGATGGCCGACCAGCTATGTTGTATGGTGTGGAGACGGTAGCACTAGCAAAAGACAGGAGGTGGAGCTGGAGGTGGCAGAATTGAAGATGCTGAGATATTCAGTGAAAGTGATGAAGGAGGACAGGATTAGGAACAAGTAAATGAGGGGAACAGATCAGGTAGGTGGTTTGGAGACAAAGAAAGAGGCACAATTTAAACCGTTTGGACAAGTGGAGAGGAGAGATAACTGGGTATATCAGGGGGAGGATACTTAAAATGGAGCTGCTGGGCAAGAGGAAAAGAGGAAGACCGAATAGGTCTGTGGCTAGGGAGGACATGCAGATGGCTAGTGTGACAGGAGAAGATGTAGAGGACAGGAAGAGATGGAGGCTCTGCTGTGGTGAGCCCTGATGGGAGCAGCCCAAGCTAGTATTGGTAGTTGGTTCCTAGGCCACAAAACATACGTGGCCTCTCTGTGAGGCCTTCATGGGTAAGCCATCCGGACACACTATTTACCGGACCATGGCCAGGTCTGAGGCTTTCTCAGCCACTAAAGAGGCCATTGTGAAAACAGACATGCTAGCTCAGCCTTTGGCTGAAGCTCCTATCACCTTGATCACCAATACCTTGATTTTGCAGTCAGTCTAGGCCTTGAACAGCTAGCCAAGGGCGTTCGGCAGCCACTTGCATTCTTCAGTTGGCAGCTTTGTCCCACTGAGTAGATGTCTTTGACTTTTGACCAAGAACTCCTTGTCCTGTATTTGGCCATTCATCACTTCAGTCTCCTTCTTGAGGCCTGCCCATTCACTGAATTTATAAACCACAACACATTGACTTTTGCCATGGCTAAGGTGTCAGAACCGTGATCTGTCACACAGTAGCACCACTTAGCCTTTATTTCTGAATACACCATAGACATCTAACCTTTGGTAGAGAAAAACAACCCCGTGGCTAACTGCCTCTGTCACACCATAGTTGGTGCTGTCTAGGCCTCTGACCCCTGACCTTCAGAAATACAGATCGGGAGTCACGGGCCTCTTTTTGACCGACGTGCATGTTGGCGAGACCAGGACAGATTCGCTACGGGATACCTCCACAGCACATCCATGCCTATTAGTGCTGTGGAGATGGAGATGAGACGTTTTTGAGGAAATATACATCCTCTCACATCCAGGCAGGAGGCCCTCACAGTGCCGTGTACCTGTAAAGTTCATGTGGCACGGCACAGTCACATTAAGGCCCGGGCCAAGGCCTGTGTAGCCTGTCAATGTGCAAAGGTTCATCACCATGCCAGGGCTCCATTAGGGCCATTCATGGTCCCCGAAAAGCCTTTCGACCTCGTGAATGTGGATATATTTGGCCCTCTTCTCTCCTTCAGAGGATTCATACAACTCACAATGGTTGACAACTTCCACAAAACTATCTTGAAATACCGCATTTCCCAATGAGAATAAATATCATTACGGCCATTTCTTTTTCCTCTCACAGAAATGTGACAATCATGACATGGAGGCAGTCTCGACCAACATTGACCACGTTGGTGGGATTGCTGATATTAAGTGTACTTTCATTAATGTTCGGGAACATCCAAATTTTAACGTGTGTGTAGTTTGCAGAAATGTAAAACGCGAAAATTATATTCTGATGATCGGATTGCCCCCCCCCTTCAAAAGACAAAGAAAATACCCCTTTTAGAATGCATTGGGTTTAACTGGCATTCAGTCCAGAACGAAGAAAAAGAAATCTGGACGAGAAATTTGGACAGGCCTACTCCAGGACACAATTCAACGGCTCCATTTTCCTCAATGTGAGCCTGACATCTCGCCGGTCTGTCACAAAGTCTCATTTCCTGTGTCATGTTTGTGTGCTCGCTGCAGAGGAAGTCTATTTATAGCTGCTGGCCCTGTCTGCTAGCTGCCTCCCATACACATAGTGTAGTTCCTCTGGGGTGTATCTTATCATTTGTGGAGCTTCCTGGTCCTTTACAAACAACTGGTTTTCCCTGCTCCACTTGCAACCAAGGTGTTGCCGAGTGCACACATGAGATCTCCGCCCGACAGGTTTACAGGATGCGAAAGGATGAGAGAAAGCTGACTGGGTTGTGAGGTTTAATGTATGATATGGAGCTGATGATAAACCTTGTCTGCTGAAGTGACTCTTTCCCCACTATATTAACTTGACTCATGGTAGAGACCATGTGTCAAGAGGGGGAATTATATCTTTGCTGAAGAAATTTTGGTTCACCGAATGGTTCACAATTTTTATTGAGGAAATGTTGTCAACAGTTTGGATTTTTTCCCCACTAACAACGTTAGCAGAGGTGTTAATATACCACAAGCTGCTCATCCACCTCCATAAAAAAAACAACAACAACAACATTTGAGTACCTCCAAATGAGATTCCTTGAGTTAACACCAAGTAGGATTCGAATGCTGAAACAAAAAAAGACCGAGGCCCGGGTTCAGAATCAGGGGCTTGAAAGAACTGATGGGATAAACTGGCAACGTGATCCGGCAGGGTGGATGCAGCAAGGCTCGGGACATAAAGATTTGAGTTGATTACTGTTGATGAGATCCAGATGGTGGACCTTGGCTTTGCCTGCCATCCACCTGCCTCCAATCCTGTCCCCACATACACCCTCACAAACAGGACGGAGAAACTATGCCAGGCGGAGTGGCCAAGATAACAGGGACGATTAGGGAGGCTGGAACAAAGAAGGTGAATCCTGGGAGGGCACGGGGACACTTGCAATAGTACCCCTGCTCCTTTGACCCCACCTGGCACCCAGCCAGGCTTGTCAGGTTGAGATCCAGGATGTGACAGTGAGTAACCCAGCTGCATTCCTCAAGACTGGACCCATCACATTCCCCTGAGTACTCCAGACCGCAATCCAGACAGTGCACATCCAGAAGCTGCTGCATGGTGTATACTGGACTGTTGGCTACCACGCGTGGAGGTGGGGGAGCTGTGGTTTCGGGGGAACAAGGAACTGAAGATGATGGGCTTTGGATGGAACACATGGAATGTTGGGTACACTGGAAGGGAACTGGGAGCTTAAGCCATATTGCTACTCAGTTAACAGCCTTGTCCACTTTAAAAGGACCTGCAAAGTGGAGAGTGAGCTTCTTGTGTTATCAGTAGGAGTTCTTTGGTAAAAAAACATCTACTCCTCTTGACCAGGGGCATAAACACAAGCTGGGGTGGGTCAATAGTTAACCCTGGATTAGGACTGGCAGCAGGCATAAAGTAGGGTACCGTGGGATATATATATATATATATATATACACTCCCACCAAAAAATATAAATAAATGCAAGGTTTACAAATAGTATGGATGTCCACAATTAATATGCTGTCTTGGCTAAACTCAAGCAGTTCTACCTTATAAGTCATGCTAAAAGAGGTCTGAGGCCAATCTATCAACAAGGGCAGATAGAATATGTGGTACACGATCAGGCAGACATATTTTTCAACAAATGGTAAGTGGACTTGTTTTATATAACACTTTTGTAGTCTAGTAACCACTCAAGGCACATTACAGCATATGCCTCACATTTACCAAGCATGGGGGGGGATTAAGGCCAGATGCCATTTTTTCAGATGCCCTGTGGTTCAATGAAACCCACATTGCTGGACTTGGAGGCGCGTGCTCTATCGCACAAGCAGAAACGTTTCCTCTTGACAGCCTTTGGTAGGACTGACAATTTAGGAAATCCGATTTGGCCTAATCTACCAGTTGCAGATGTTTGGCTGTCAAATGAAGCCATTCTCCTGTTAATTCACCCTTGGCAGTAGGCTGAACAAAATCTGTTTGCAGATAAGCAAAAGCGTGGGGCATAATAAACTTTGTGTTTTATGAAAGAGGGGAAGTCCAGTCTGACTTTGACAAGCACAATTTTCCTGCTATCAAATTCTCCATCCCTTTTCCCATTCTCCTTAGTCATCAATAGGGATAAAATCCCAGGAGCTATTTAAACCAACGCAGGTTCTAGAAACTAATGGGGAGAATTGTTTATGCAAGAGATACCATTATTATTAAAAAAAGGCATGTCTTGACCGCTTCTTTGCTTTCCACTTGGCCCCTTATTTTGGATTTCCAGAAGATTAATGAACCTTTGCTGTTTTTGGGAGGGACATTTCCCACCTATTTTGATTGGATAGAGACAGGAAAGCCAGGGGGTGAGAGAGGGGATGATATGGGCAAAGGCCCCAGCTCAGACTTGAGCCCAGGCAGCTTCAGTAAGGACTGAGCCTTATGTGGTACGTGCTCTTCTAGGTGAGGCATCGGTGGACCCTCATACTTCCTTTCCAAATTGAATTGGGTCATATCATTTTAGAAATATAATTCCAACACAGTTGAATAAACGTGGCACATCTTAGCTGTCGTATATACATTATAGACTACACAGCCTATTCAGATCAAATGTTCCTTAAGAGTCTTGTGCTGCAGCATTGTTGTCATCATATTTGTCAGCAGTTTGTTATATAGATTTTTTGGTGTGGCTGCTTTTGGCTTTGTAGCTCATTTTTCTTCATCCGCCGTGGGTACACAGTGCGTTTTTGGCCACAGCAGCAGGGCCAGCCCGGAACATGTTCTCGAGTGAGTGAGATGCTCAGTGACTGAGAATGATGAGAGTTTCACCATTGGGTCGTCTGGGCGACTTGGAGTTTCTCCATTGGCTGTTGCGTTTTTCAAAATGAAACAGCAGAAACGGAAATCAATGACATCATTAGCTGCTCAAGCGACGATGCCCAAACGCGTTTTGACCTGTTTAAACATAGTCGTATGAAAACAGCAGTTTAATAAATGTGGCCTTGATCTAGCCACAATCAAGGATTTAAATTGGTCTCATTCAAATACTGTATATATGATTCCAGATCCAGTAAATGGGTTGTGGTTTCCTCTTTATCACCGCGGTTTAGATTTTGGTTAGGTTTTATAGATACGTTTTGTTTTCCTCTTTGTATTTGACGTGTCAATTTGCCATTTGCTCGGATGTACTGGCCACCATGGACCTATGTGAAATGGTGAGGGAGCTTGATTTCTACTGACACAACCAATATCCATGAGAAAATCAACTGTCATGGTAAATGGGCTCATTTTCATATGGTGCTTTTCTATTCTAGCATTCTAGCATATGCCTCACATTTAGCGAGTGGAGAGGATTAAGGCTGAACGTCCTTTTTTCCTGACGCCCAGCGGCGGGATCAGACCAGCCACGAACGGGCCATGATTACTTTTACAAAGGAGCAGTATTCAGATGGAATGGTCAAGCCATGGTAAGGTAGATTTGATCTCTGATATCAGCCATTCTTGTTTTTTACAAATCAATGATAAAGCATTTTTAAAAAAGACGACAGACGGGGGCAACGTGACAGTACTGCAAAGCATTTCGGGACGGCGGTCGCTATGGGCACGCCTCCAAACCGGGTTTGTGTGGTGTTCAATCTCACCACAGAGCGACAAGAAAAAGGGCTTCCGGCCTCAATCTTCGCTGTTCCATATAAATGTGTGGCATACGATGTAAATTGCTTTGAGCGATGTTTAGATTAGCAAAGGACTTTATGAAAATTACTCCATTAATCATTTACTGCTGATTAGTTATCAATGTTCGGCGGACTGGGCCGGTGAAGAAGAGTACAGCGTACTGGTGTATTGTCATGAGCAGCTAGAGCCAAGTGTAGAAAAGACACCATGTCAGCCACCTGTCGTTATCGATTTAGGTGTCTTTATGCAAACTCAACAATCCAGGTAAGGGAAATCACAAAAAAAAGTTGAATCGGTTCAAATGGATCAGATGTTTTTAGAAACGTTTCGTCACTCCAACAGGAGGATGTCACCTATTGGATTGGCGAAACGTTTCTGAAAAACTTCTGGTCCTGTTGAACCGATTCACCTTTTTTTGTGATGTTATCGACTACAGTTCTGTAGCTCTTATAAAAGGACGCAAATATACAACTCGAACACAAACACTCAAGTTACCCTGAAAAGGTACCTGTGCAAATCCCAGATTTAACTTGGGTGACTTTGCCAGAGTGAGGTTTTTACGTGCGAACGCACAAAAGTGTGCTGTTTAATTTATTGCTTTCATTTTTCATGTGACGTTAGACAGCCGTCGTACACTCAGACACCCCCCCATCTTCCAGAAGTCCCAGGAGTCTCCTACATGTTTACAGTGACTCCCTTACACTCACAATTTAGATGTAATGTCCTTGAAATCGATTTTTAGAGAGAGAGGCCTGTGAGGCGTGATGGGGAGCACATGCTGTCGGTCTGTCTTTGTGCCAAGTAGACCTACCAGTTTTTTTTAAAGTTTGCCACTTGTTCAGGGGGTCTGCCTCCATGAGTGAAATGAGCCTTTTCAGGGTGGGACGTCCTGACATAATTCTGTAATGTAGATATGTGATTCATGAGAATTCTGTCATGTTACCCATGTGGTTTGCATCTTGGTCAGAGCGCAGATGACAAAGTGCAACGTGTTGTTATAGATAAGCTTAACGAGAATGCTGATATTTTGTGTATACAATTAAACTTTATTAGCTAAACAAGATCTAGATGAACTTCTTTCTGTTGATGATGACTTCCGTGTGGCCGGGGGATCCACAACAGACCTGCGAGTGGGGATAGTGCGTGGCAGAATACCCGACGGACTGGCCATTCTCTGGCACTGGACATGATCCACTGATCAGTGTGGTTAGGTTAGAGGTAGACTAGTGCATAGCAGTCAAAGTTGTATATAATGTCTTCATAATTTGAAAAGTTTACACTTCTTATGGATGCAGGACAAACGGACACAGCTTGGTGAGATGAAACCGAGTTCCCAACATAGTATCCGGGAGAGAGAGAGAGAAAGATTTCCGGAAGCTGAGACGAGCCATCCTGTCACTCGGCGTAAGTGTCAACAGCAAATTACTTTACATGATTAATACAAGATATCGGTGACAGGATTGTCAGTGACATAATTATAGTGGGTTTTGATTTGGGTTGAACAATATATTGCTTCAGAATCATCATCACAGTGCAAACGTAAGGCAAATTGGGCCCAGGCCGTGGTAGCTCATTGGTAGTGCGGGCCCTTCAGGAACTGATGAGCCAGAGGCTGAAGGTTTTAATCCGGCACCAGAAGTGCACCTAGCCTTAATACCCTAAGCTCCATCTAAGTCTGTGTCCAGCCTCACAAAGTGAGGACTGATGGTGACATGTTTAAGACCTCTCAAACATGTCTGTCTGTCATTCTTTTTGCTTGATAGGAAACCAAATCTAGCACCCTGTGCTTCTTTGTAACTTCCCTTCAATTAAAATATTATACTACATCTGATGGATAATATAGTGTAGAGTTATTTGTGGAATTCTTGGGGAGCTGCCTCATCACCTCTAGAGTCACCCTTTTCCAGAGTGATGCATTATTTTCAGTGGAGCAAGACTGCATACATATGATGACATTATATAAGTACTGCGGCATAGCTCAGTAGGTAGAGCGGTTCTTCTGGTAATAGGAAGGTTACAGGTTCGATCCCCGCTCCTGGATATAGCATGTTGGAGTGTCCTCGAGCAAGACACTGAACCCCTAACTGCTCACTTGATGCACGTCGGTCTGGATAAGAGCATCTGCTAAATGCCTGTTATGTAATATGTAATGTTACCAGAATGGGAGTGAATATCTTTATAAGCTTGCTTTTATTAGTTTATTTATTACAGAAAGTGCATATATGTGTATGACTGAAGAAGTCACCTGGTGAGTGACGAAACTGATTCACTTCTTTTTTTCTCATATATGTGAATATATTTTGTGCCCCATCCATCCATCGTCAACTGCTTATCTGGTGTCGGGCCGCAGAGGCAGCTGATTTTAGCAGAGAACTCCAAGTTTTCCTTTCCCTTACCACATCCACCAGCTCTGACTGGGGGATCTCAAAGTGTTCCCAGGTTAGTTTGGAGATATAATCCCTCCACCTGGTCCTTGGTCTACCCTGTTACCTCCTCCAAGTCGTGCGTGGACAACCTAATTGAGGAGGTGACCAGGTGGCATCCTTAAAGGATGCCTGAACTGCTTCAGCTAGCTCCTTTCTACTTGGAGAAGCACCAGGTCTACTCCCGAGTCCCTCAGGGATGACTGAACTTCTCACCCTGTCTCTAAGAGAGACACCAAACACCCTGCTGAAAAAAACCCATTTCACCCGCTTGTGTCCACAATCTATTTCCTTTGGTCATGACCCAACTTTCATGTCCATAGGTGAGAGTAGGAACAAGCATTTACTGCTAGAACGAGAGCTTTGCCTTCTGGCTCAGCTCTCTTGGTAACGATGGCTTGGTAAAGTGACCGCAATACCGCTCCAGCAGCTCCAATTCTCCAGTCCAACTCACGGTCAAACTCCCCCTCACTTGAGAACAAGACCTCAAGATACTTGAATTCCCTCGCTCGGGGTAGGGGTTCATTCCCTACTTGTATTGGGTAATCCTCTGGTTTCCTGCTGAGAAACCTGCTTCCTAGTTGATCTCAGATTTAGAGGTGCTGATCCTCATACCTGGTGCTTTGGACTCGGCTGACATCATCTCCAAAAAGCAGTCCACCGAACTGCAAAGCCTCTCCTCCACAACTATGCCTCGAGATCCTGTCCATGAAGATCACAAACAGGTTGGGTGACAAGGAGCAGCCCTGCCAGAGGCCAACCCTCACTGGGAAAGAGTCCAACTTACTACTCAGAACCCTGACACAGCTCTCACTTTGGGCATACAGAGATTGGATCATCTTGAGTAGTGACCCACTTATCCTATACTCCCACAGCACCAGGTGACTTCTTCAGTCTGAGCTGAAGGCAAACATCCCCCTCCTTATAAACAGTACCTTGATACCACACAACAATAGGCTGGTTTCACATGCAAGTTGGGTGATCAACTGCACATTCAGTGGTAATGAGCACCATTCACAGAGGATTGGGGAATGTTTGCAATCACAGCATTGTGATATGACGACAGATGTACTCTCAGGCCACCACCCCTATTCAAAGACGGTCGTTCCCTCTTGACATAAATACCCCCCCTCCCTTCAAACCAGCGTAGCCTGTAGGTGGGTGTAGACCACAGAGTCCTGACCTGACGTGTTGGCTCTCCTATGCTGCGCCATCCTCTTAGCCAGCGTCTGTTTGGTCTCCCCGATGTACAAGTCACTACAGTCCTCCTGACATTTAACAGCGTACACTACGTTACTCTGTTTGTGCCGGGGGACCCGGTCCTTGGGGTGGACCAACTTTTGCCGCAGTGACCCTCGCTGAATAGGGGAGGTGGCTTGAGAGTACACCTATCGGTGTCTTACAATGCCGTGATCGCGAAC
>OMLC01065185.1:0-14876 GCA_900302585.1 Regalecus glesne | reverse complement strand
AACTTTCACTCTTTCTAACTCCACCAAGAATGCTTCATGCTTAGAAGATAAGACCCACAGTATGACACACCATTTGCTCCTTTGACCTGCACTATTAGTAATACCATTTCTTATCGCATTTTCAGCTAACTAGCTAACATTTTCACCAAAACATCCAGAAAAAAAATCATTTTCACTTCAGCATGAGGGCATAAATCTCACAACTAACTTGGATTTAACTGATAATGTTCAAAATAGGTTTAGTCGGGTCATCTGAATGTAGGATTAAAACATAGGAGGACAATTCAGCATTCATCTGGATCTCATATTTAGCTCTGAGTCCAGATTGTGAGCTACTTAAATCCCTTGTAAGGAACAGAGATGTAAATTAGGGTGCTTGCATACAGATTCAGGTAAAACAATGCCAATGTGGATAAAAAGAAAAACATTTTTCCATCTTCTTTGCCTAAAATTGCGTGTCACTACGCTCATTTGCAAAAAACTCCATGCCTCCACAGGTATGTCCAAAAGAGAGAGAGGAAACTCTGCCTTATCCCCTCTGGTGGGCCAATCACTGCTCGGTAGCTAAATAAATGTCCAATTCCATCCTGTGTTAATTCAACACCTTCGGTGGACCAAACAAATTTGCTCTCTGATTGGTCCATAGGAGGGGAAGTTCTGCCCAGGTGTTACAATGTCATTTAGCAGATGCTTTTATCCAAAACGATATGCATATGGGAATTCAGACAGGTGGACCAATCACTACTGACTAGGGTATCACATTCATTTAGAACTATGTGTGGAAGCTGTGCACTTTCAGAAACATGGGCTTTACTCAATCAGGAGTCAAATGGATCATTTTTATCTTGCCACAGCAGATGATAGATGGTAATGACACATTTGTGGACATGAAGAAAATTACAATTGCCAGTATCAGTGAAATAAACAGGAGTGATGGTCTTCAGGGTTGCAGCTTTGACCCAACATCATATTGTCTCCTAAGTTTTGCCATTACATAAAAGCTTTTGTCTTTGTTTTTAGGTGGAGGAACTGTGAACAACTCTAATACAGATCTGTAGATGGACACCACATTCCTATCTGACTAACGTTGTCTGACCGCCATTTCTCTCTGCAGTGCTTCGTTTCTGTTCTCCAAGTAAAAGTCTGTACACCAGCTCCACAAGTGAGGCAGTTCCTCCCCCAACTCTTTCTCAAAACCAGTCCTTCTCTTTGCCTCCCGGTCATGCTGTCTGCTGCTTCATGGATGGAGGGGTTGGTCTTTATGACATGGGCGCCAGGAAATGGGACTTTCTGAGAGACCTGGTATGTACATGGTTCACCGGGTCATGAAAAACCTGAAAGAGTCAGTACATTGGAAGATGCAGTTTCGAGGCCCTGGAAAAAACTATGATATTGTTAAAGATTTGGAAGTAATAGCACACTGACTAAAGAATGTTCAGCTCTATTAAAGATTGCTGAAAATATCTGCAGGTTCAGCCTTTGTGGTGAGGCTTTAAGATTTCCTGTGTGTGTGTGAGTTCCGTGTAAGGCTTTGTCAAAGTATGCTAACATCTGCCTCTGGTAGCTAAGTAAAATAACTCTTTAAAGTAGTTCCCACTGGTCAATTAAGATAGCAGTTTTGGATAAGTCATGGAAAATTCATTGAAAAACATGAGTGAGAAAGGTGTGTGAACTCTGTTGTGATACTGAGGCCCGTCTAACTGAGGCCCATTTTACGCGTCACCATTAGTCCCTATGTTGGGGGGGGGGCACGGACTAACATGGAGGTGGGGGATTGAGGCTGGATGCCCTTCCTGACACCCTGTGGTGGGATGGAACCCAGTCTCTGGCTGGTCAGTTCCTGAAGTGCGCTCTCTACCACTGAGCTACTGTAGTCCCTGTACTCTCTCTCTGATGCTCTCTTACTCTGATCATAAATTAAGGCATTATTGTTGTTTACTGTTGATCCTATTAGGGTAATGAGACATACAATAGTCCATGAGCGTCCATACACTTCATTCTAGCCCTCTTACTGTTCATTGCACATTATAAAAATAATCTGAAGCTTGTTCTTTTTCTGGACTATTTTCAGGGTCATGTGGAGACCATCTTTGACTGTAAGTTTAAGCCAGATGATCCAAGCCTGCTAGCTACAGCTAGCTTTGACGGGACCATTAAAGTCTGGGACATTAACACACTCACAGCGGTCTACACATCCCCTGGAAATGAAGGAGTGATCTATTCCCTGTCCTGGGCCCCCGGTCAGTAAAAACAAATGTACTAACAGATATATTAGGAAAACATCAGTCAACACGTAGATGTGGTAGACTCAGTATAAAGATACATAAATATCAGACCATTACCATAGTCAATGATATAAATGTGAAGATTAACATGACATGCCGGTCTCACATGTGTAGCTACACTTCCATGTTTTAACAGGAACTCCATTTTTACCTGTCACCAGCAGTCCCCACGTTATGGGGGGGTGGGCATGGATTTAGATTGGGTTTAAGGGATTAAAGCTGGATGCTCTTCCTGAAGCCCCATAGTGGGTTCAAACCCACTGCCTCTTGCTCATCAGTTCCCAAACCACACATTTGACCTTGACCATTGAGCCTCCTTGCCCCCCCCCACAGAGGGCAATAAACTAATGACTGTCAAATATTGTAAATATATTTTAACCTGTTAATTTTATTTTATTGGTTAAAAAGTCTTGTGTATTAGTTTTTGTGTAAAATCACTCATAAATGAATGATTACTATATAAGTGTGAATAAAAAGTGTCTTTTTCATGTCCATATCAACCAGAATGAAACGTATTGATATCGAATCCAGCCTAGTTTTATTCTGGCATTAGCAGGAGTCTGTGATCGTAGAAACGCATAGAAACTCACCATCATGATCTGATGGTGCACTGTCTAGATGGACATGTGATCTTGTTGGCAAGGATCAATATTAACAATTCATGTCAATCTAATAATTTCTCAAACTGTTAATCATCTCATCTGTTTTTCTGTTCACCTGTGTCCATTGCAAAGGAGACCTGAACTGCATTGCAGGGGCCACGTCTCGAAATGGAGCCTTCATTTGGGATGTCAAGAAGGGAAAGATGATCACTCGCTTCAATGAGGTCAGCTCTTCTCATCCAATGTCTTCGTGTGTTGTGTTGACTAGGCTGTGGTGTCGAAGACCAGCTTGGAAACCTAAAGTTCCAGGCAAGGCGTTGGTGTTCATAGCCCAAGAAAGATCATTATAGCCAAAATAAAATCTGGTGTGTAAAAGATCTACATTGATGAGGTAATGCATCTCTAATTGTGGCTACGTATCCGGTCTGTGAACTGGACAATGGCCGGTCATTTGGCAGTGGGCCTAACCTGACAACTAACATGTGGGGTCATTATATAGAAGTATCTTATCTTCACACTGGTGGTCTCGTTTGATGATGTCAATAATATACGAAATTGGCAAACTTAGCAGCTATTTAGATGGTTCTTATGGCCTCTATACAAAGGACGTCACCATCACGTTCCATGTCTCTTGCTTGACCCACAACCAACTTACCATGACAGCCACAAGGACTGTAGAATCTCAATCCCCTCTCTGTTTCTACTTGTTTCAGCATGGTAAGAACGGTATCTTCTGCATATCATGGAGCCATAAGGACTCTAAAAGGATTGCAACCTGTGGTGGAGATGGATTCTGGTCAGTCCCAAACAACCGACAACCTTCACATGTCCATGTGAAGGTTGTCGGTTGTGTCATGAAAAGAAACCCCTACATTTGTCCATAAAACGTGTGTCGTGTCAGACATGGCTAAAGCTGTTGTATGTATGTTTTGACCACAGCATCATCCGGAGTATTGACGGTAAAATCTTTCACAAGTACAAGCATCCTGCTGCAGTGTTTGGCTGTGACTGGAGCCAGAACAACAAGTAAGATGTGTCTGTCTGCTTGTCTGTCCACCTTCCCCCTTTGCATTTACATTATCAGTGGTACAGAAAACTTCCTCTGAGGATTCAGAACGTTTAGTGTCACTCCACTTGTATAAGTACACTCATCTGGAATTCTTTGGCTGGGAAGTGCCATTACTAAAATAAGATATTCCTTTATTAATCCCACAGGGGGAAATTAGAATAAAGTGTGTGTATGCGAGACCCTGTCCGAGGGTTTCTTCTGTGATTAAGTCATGTCTTTAAGAAGTACGTCAGCCTCTCTACTATCTGTAGTCATCTGGTTTTGTGTCTGTCCATCTGTTAATATTAATCTTCCACAATCAGTCAGCATGAATTATTTGGTTAATAAAAACAAATTCATGAAGGACTATAATTAAATATGAACACTCAGAGATCTATGAGAGAGTGGTGAGGATTTTTTTCATATCTTTAATCCATCTCTTACTTCAGGGACATGATAGCTACGGGCTGCGAAGACAAAAACGTTCGTGTTTATTACCTGGCCACCAGCTCCGACCAGCCACTTAAAGTCTTCACAGGACACCAGGCCAAAGTGTTCCACGTCCGCTGGTCTCCGCTGAGAGAGGGAATCCTGTGCTCTGGATCAGATGACGGGTGAGTGAGATACTGTGTGTGTGTGCATGTGATGCAGTAGTCAGAGGGAAAGTGCAGTTTTGCTTCCTGATTTCTAACCCGTTGCTTGCTGCTGCTGGTTGGCCCTGCTGGTGAACCAGGAAGCAGCCCCATGTGCAAGTCCACCAGTACACAGCCTCTCTTTCCCCAGGACCTCTGCCAGGGCTCCTTGTGGCCACACATGGTGGTGTCCCTCTCTTGCAGGTGGGAGAGGGCAGTGTGCAGGATGTGACTGATGCTGTTTTCATGGCGTTTGTCCACCTTTCCAAAGTTTTCAACACACACTTACACCCCACATTGGTTGGTGAACATATACTGTGTGCATAGGTTGTACGTAAGAAGTGGGAGAAAACAGTTAAAACTGTCAGGAGGTTTAAACCTAAAGCAAACCAACTTGTCACAGATGAGCATTGACTGATGTTGTAACAGGCATAGCAGAAGTGAATGTTCAACTCATGAAAGAGAAAAGGGGACTGACTGGTCCTCACCAGGTATAGAACTGTCAACAGTGATAACAGGAGACAGAATGCTTTTCAAGGGATGGAATTCATGCTCCGTGTGTTGGATGCAGGTTCTAGCCTTCAGGTTCGTTGTGCTTCTCTACAAGTTTATTTTCACGTTGAAAGGTGATCGGATAATTTTGTTGAAATATCTGAGTGAGTAAATTTCACTTTTGTTCTCGGAACTGTGGGAGGGCTGCAACATTCTACACATGCACATGGTCCCTTAAAAACTCCAAATGTATCACCTTTCAGTTTCATTTACAGAAATGTGACGTGTCAAGGCTAAACATGCTGTAGACATCTAACTCTTGTCCTACTCCGTCTCCCTCCAGCACTGTCCGTATATGGGACTACACCCAGGATGCTTGTATCAATGTGTTGAGTGGTCATACTGCTCCCGTCAGAGGATTGTTGTGGAACACAGAGATCCCTTATCTCCTGACATCAGGTACTGTCGCTACAGAAATAATAATAGCTTGGGTTTAGCCATATAAAACACTACGAATGTCTATATATATTTTGTATATGCATAAATGTAAATGTGTGTATTTGATATTCATTGTGTTTGAGAGGGATTCAAAGAACAAAAAGCAAGTTGAATGCCTGCTGAAATAATGTTAACATCAACTTTAACAAGAAAACGTATTGCAAAGAAAAAGATGACTTTATTACAAGTCCATATGCATAAACGACCCACCTGTGTGGAGAAATGCACCTGTGTGTATTGTGTTTTGTTTCAATATGTTGTATTATATGTTGTATTTGTTTGGGTTGTAAAACACACTGCATGGCTGTGTAATGTATGATGTACACATTTAGATTGCAGATCTGTGGGATTATTTTATACTATCAAAGATATATAATTTGTTTTAATGTATGGTACTGATATTTTACAGGTTCTTGGGATTATACAATCAGAGTGTGGGATACAAGGGATGGGACATGTCTAGATACTGTCTATGATCATGGAGCTGACGTCTATGGTAAGACAGCATTATATAAAGAGCAGGGCTCCTCTTCGAAGTTGCTTTCAGTATAGCTGCTAAACCATATACATTCACTGCCACTGATAAGTATTGAACAGCAGCCTTGAAGTCATTAATACTAAACAATTGAAACAGCTGTTGAATAATTTACATTTAATGTCTGCTATCAAATCGAGCTAAATTCAGAGCTTACTAGTCATACCACTGATGACATAAAGTCTTAGGCCTGGTTTCTCATATGAAACTGTATTGTGGATGTGAAGATGGTGAATAAGCAGCAGTGATTGACACTTGCAGAATGATATAATTACCAATAAACGTGCTCACCAGGCCAGTCTTTTGCCCTGTCATCATAAAACCTGTTGAGCTAATAGTTGTTCTACAACATACTCTTTCAAGGTTTAACATGTCACCCGAGTTGTCCATTCACCTTGGCCAGCTGTAGCAGAGACAGTACAGTCCGGCTTTGGTCTCTGACGCCATTCATCTCTCCTTTGCTGCTCAACATCCTTACTGACCAACCCTGGGAAAAGATTATTGGGAACACTGGTATGGATGGATTTATGAAACCTGCTTGGTTGTTTTCTTGTTTTAATCTCTTTCCTTTTGTTTCTGTTTTATTTCAATCAGCTTTTCACTTTGCAGCTGTATTCTGCCTGCTCTATTGTTAAATTCTATTCAACCCTGTGTCATTTCCCCCTCATAGACAGGGCCATGATTCCTGGCTCTTCCCCACTGCTTTGTGGTAAAGTTTCCAGAGACATCAAACAGGAACTGGACAAGCTGACCTCAGACATCAGGGCTAAGAAGCTGCGTTGGTTCTCTGAATGCTTTTCGGTAACCGTTCCTTCATCACTTGTGGTGTCATGATATGATGCTGAGCTTAATGTTTGCGTCAGTGTCCATCTATTCATCCATCCATTCTCTTTACCATCTTAGTCCAAGTTATGGTGTTACAGGAGTAGTTGGATGAGGCTATTGGCTAAAGCCTTTCCCAGCATGTAACAGCCAGGAAGCAGGAACATATTCTGTATATACATACATGGAATCCCTCACCCACCAATCACTATAAGTATGGACAATTTTGAGACTCCTTGTCACCTGTACTGATAGTTGGAACAACAGGCCCCTGTTTTTATGATAGACGTTAAATGTTCTATTTTTCAAAAGTGAGCATGTCGATAAAATTAATGGATTAAAAGTGGGTTGAATAAACCTACAGCTGTCTTTCTATTAGTCCCTGTAGATCAGAGATGTGACACCTACCAGGTGTGAAAGCTGTACTAAACTCTCGGAAGATAATTTCAAGATTCAAAATATTTATTGTTGGGTGGCAGGGCTCAGGAGTTAGGGTGGTTGTCTAGTAATTGGAAGATTAGTGGTGATTCCTAGTCCTTGCAGAAAGTGTGTTAATGTGTCCTTGAGCAGGACGTGTAGCCCATAAGTGCTCAAACCCTGTGATGGAATCGTGATCCTTCCAGGGTGTTTCTCCAGCTTTTTGCCCAATGACTAGTGGGGTAGGCGCCAGCATGGCTCTGCGACCCAACTTCAGATAAATGGTTGACGATGGATAGATGAATAAAACAAACAGAACTCTATGGAACTAGTAGGATATGAACATTTCCCCAAACCAATCTCCAGAACCCCTTCATGAATAAACTAACTGACTGTGAAAGCAATGTACAGATGATTTATAATGCTTGATAGATGAGGCACATGCATTGACATCAGGGATTCCATTCGTGTCAATAGTAAGTACTAATTTGATAAAATACTAAGTAGCAGTAGAGTGTGCCTCAAAGTTGAGCGTAGTGGGTTTGATCCCACCATGGGGCATCAGAAAAAGGGTATCCAATCTTATCCCCCATGCTTGGTAAATGTGAGGCATACGATGTAAAGTGCTTTTAGTGGTTTCTAGACAAGGCCACATTGCGTAGGCGAATGATAAACATGTATTGATGACCTCTCGATGTTTTTGAGACCCCTCTTCTCTCCCAACTAGTCATCGCTAGCCGGTAGCATCATGTGTACAAGAGTCTCATGGCCGAAAGTAAGGGTCTGGGACCCGCATGCGCAGAGTGGCATATGGGGCAATTGGCACAGGTGCACAAAGCAATATGAGAATACAAAAAAGAGGTGAATCAGTCCAACTGGATCAGAAGTTTATTTGGAAACGTTTCGTCACTCACCAGGTGACTTCTTCAGTCCAGTTGAACTGATTCACCTCTTATTTGTGATCTCCATACCTGGATTATTGAGCATGCATCAAGACAATATGAGAATACGTATTTTTCATCACAAATATTTGAATATGAAACTTAGTCTGATGGAATAAACGAATAGTTTTGCTTGAAGACCTACTGAAATGATTAATTGCGCTCAAGTACTCCATGGTTCATTCCCCTGGGGAGAGCGGGACGCCATTTTTTCTGACAAAAAGAAGGCGCACAGTAGTGACGTCAAACGAACCTTAAAGGTCTCTCTGGCCCCTCCTACTGTTTGAGCTGCCTTACTAGGCAACATGGCGGCAATGTGGACAAGATGGCGCAGCTTGCCAGAAGTTGTTCAACATTCGCCTCTTCCATCTACCTACCCTGTGCTCCGGGAAGGTCTGTTGGAGCTCGACAGTAAAATTCTTAGAAACGACGAAGCTGACCAAGCTGGACACGATTAAGAGGCTCAGGGGACGAAGTGCTGTTTGAGTACAACCACAGGTGCCGCCGAGCACCCCGCTAGAGAGGGCTGCTGTGGAGTCGCGCAGTGTCTCGGCAGCAGGTTGCGATGAGTCTGGCAATGTGGGAGTATGGTGAGAAAGCAAAGAGTAGAGATGAGGAAAGTGGATGAGTTTAAGCACTTGGGATCAACTGTCTAATGAATCAGGCAGTTTGGAAGAGAGGTGGAGAAGATGGTGGAGAAGAGTGTCAGGGGTGATGTGTGACAGAAGGGTACAAGCTAGGTCGAAAGGGAAGGTCTACAGATGGTGGTGAGACCAGCTATGTCGTCTGGTGTGGAGACAGTAGCACAGACAGACAGGAGGTGGAGCTGGAGGAGGTGAAGATGCTGAGATTTACATTGGGAGTGATGAAGATGGACCAGATCAGGAACCAGTACATTAGAGGAACAGCTCAGGGTAACTCCTGTTGTACATTTGAAATGCACAGTGATTGTTGTAACTAGCTTGAGATGTAGATTATTGAAAAGGGAAATGATCATGCAGAAAACACTCATGAACAGTACTGAATACTACAATATAGGAGGGTGGAATGGCACAGTGAATAGAGTGGTTGTCTGTCGATCAGAAGATTGCAGGTTTGATCCTTGGTCTTGTAGAAAGCATGTCAAGGTGTCCTTGAGCAAGACACTGAATCCCTATCGACTCCACAGTTAGTAGCTCCTCCCAACTCCTATACAATAGAATGGGTCAAATGCAGAAAATTGCAGATCTCCCTTTGCGGGACTCATGAGAGAATTTTTATTTTTTAGTATGTGTATTTCGGTTTCTTGACTGGGTGTGGTTTCTTAAGCCTCCAGGCGGCAGTAGTAACCTGTGGGACTTGGTGTCGGTAATCAGTGGACAGGACGACTCGCTACTGCCACCTAGCTACAGCAAAGGAGTGATGCATATGAAGCATCTGCTAAGATTTAAAACGGTAAGTCTTGCTTGTTGATCCCATTTAATGTATATTGATTAGCGAAAGCATTAAAACCACCCGTTACATCTTTGACTACTGATAGCTTTTACATCCAGTTTTTTTTTAAATTCTTGATAGATTTCTACTCTTACCTTGACCTATTGCATGCCTTATTGTGTTCTACCTGTTGCTGTATGTGTACACACACACGCACAGCTCCTATTATGTGTCTTTATTGAATCCTTATCTAATGTTTCTGTAACGGTGTCCCAGACTGAGAATTTCACATGACTGTATTTGTATCCCCGGAGTGACAATAAACATCTTGATTATGGGGCAGAATGGCTCAGGAGGTAGAGCGGGTCATCGAGTAATTGGAAGGTTATTGGGTTGATCTTTGGTTCCTTTTTAAAATACGTTGAAGTGTCCATGAACAAGACTGAACCACTACTCACAGGGCGCTGCCCCTTTCCACCGCTCCTATACAATAGGGATGGGTTAAACGGAGAACATTTTTCATCATCAGATTCCAATGAGCAAATGAGTTGGCTTTCCTTTTCTTCCTTCATCTCATTACAATGGTACCCGTCAAGGGGATTAGGCAACATCTGAACATTTGTAACATTCCCCTGTTTAAATTGCTTTCATCTATTTTATGCCTGCTTAGAATTTATGCCTAATTGTGTTCCCCACTTTGCTTCTGTAACACCGTGAATTTCTCCTTTGTGGGACCAATAAAGGAATATCTTAAAAGCATTTGAGAGGAGCTTCATTACAGTGTTGGACTGTTATCACTAGGTCTCTACACGAACGCTATAAAGTCTAAAGTCCTGCAGATTTCTCTGGTTTGGAACTCTAATGCATGTGTGTTTTTTATATTTTGTCTGAGGCCCTGAGCATGATGAGGAATGTGTTCATGTTGACTTCAGCTCAGCTACATTCCTAAATTCTACTTGGCTAAAAAGAGTTATCAGAACTTTCGTTTTCTCTTTTCTTCTATTTGATCCTAGTCTGAGGCTCAGGAGCTTACCATAGTCAAGATGTCTAAGTTTGGAGGAGGCATCGGGGCTCCCAGTAAAGAGGACAGGTTGAAAGAAGCAGCAGCTATCCATTTGAAACTTGGACAGATCCAACGATATTGTGAACTAATGGTGGAGCTGGGACAGGTAGGTTTTGGGCACAGAAGATAATAAAAACAACCACTGATATGTTGACATATTGACAATATAAAGCTCTGTCTTTCCTTCTGACAGTGGGACAAGGCGCTTTCAGTTGCTCCAGGAGTTTCTATGACGTACTGGAAGAAACTCGTGCAGAGGTATCCCTCACATTTCTACACTCAACTTCGTTGAATTCATCTTACTCAAAACAGCTCAACTTGTGGCAAAAATTGATGATTTATTAATTTGAGTACATTTTATTTGTACAGCCCATCAAAGTTCCTTGTAGCAATGGACAGGTTCTTGTTGTTACCTAAACTTGAGATCATTTTAAGTTTTCAAATTCTTGCTTTGTTTCTTGAATATCCAGCCCAGTTATTTTAATTTGGTGTGTTTGTTGTTTCATATTAATGCTATGAGTCCTTGCTCCATTTCCAAGAAGTAGGGTGGTTGTCTAATAATCGTGAAGATTGTTGGTTCAATTCCTGGTTCCTTTAGGGGTTGGCCTAGCTCAGTGGGTAGAGCGGTCATCCAGCAGTCAGAAGGTTACATGTTTGATCCCCAGTCCCGCAGCAAGCATGTCCTTGAGCAAGACACTGAACCCCTAACTGCCCCCCGAGTGCCGTATGTTGGCAGCTCACTGCTCCTATACAATAGGATGGGTTAAAATGCAGAGAAATCCACATTTCCCCTTAATAATAATGATTCCCTTGTCAGTCCCACAAGGGGAAATTTGGGTGATGGGACTAATAAGGGAATCCCTTTTAAAATTAAAAAAAATAAAATGTCGAAGGGTCCTTGAGCAAGACACTGAACCCTTAACTGCTCAGAATGAGAGATGAAAAATTAGCCTGGGGACAAAACCTGGTATATTTACTCTAAATCTTCATTAATAAGATATTCCTTCATTAGTGGTACTGGGGGAAATTTACAGTGTTACAGCTGCAAATGGAAAACAGAACCAGAGAGGCATCAAATCTAAATGGGCATAAAAAACATCGAAGTGATTTAAACGAGGGTAGCTTGAATTCTTGAAATCTTCTGATAACTTTAACCTTGGACAACTCAAACCTCCCTCTAACACGAAGGGGTAATTGAATCCCTTCAGGTTGTTTTCTACAGTCGACTCCTGATAACTCAAACCCTCGGTAACTCAAACCTTGCACTAGCTCACACCTGATCTTACATCACCACCAGTAAACCCCAAGTGTTGCTGGTGCTGTGACGATCTTATAACTGCTGATACTCGGTTGCCAATTGACAACGGGGACATTTTTGCCGAGCTTCAGGCAGATTGAGGATTGAAGAAGAGGATGACACAGAGGTGGTCACTGAGGGGCAGTCACATAAAAGTGCTAGTTTGTGTGATGATCAAGTTGAGGATTTCAAGTCTGACCTGGCAAAGATCTGGGGAATCGTTAAAAACTGCACTGAACAGCAAATGAAATACTACTTCTGTAGGGACTCAATGGTTCTGCCATTGTCAGAGTCAACGTTAGGTTCTCCTTATAACTTTAGCAGTAAGCCATAGACATGGTAATCTTCGGCTGCTGTCTCTTTACAACTCCAGTAGAAGCCCAGCATTACAGATCTTCAACTGTGTTCCCTTGTTTGGTGTAGTTTTACAGTATGTATTGTCTTACTGTACAATATTACTGACAAAATATATATTGATAATAATTTTCTTTATTATTGATAAAGTTGATGAAATTACACGGGTAGGAATAAATCATTTAAGCGGTCGGGAACCACTACGCCATTTATGACTTGATTTTTGGTCCAGTCTCTGATACTTTCCGATAATTTGAACTCCTGATCGCTTGAGCCTTTTTCTATGAAGGTTTCATGTTATCAGGAGTCGACTGAACATGGGGTCGACTGGACTGAACCGTTAAGTCTTTGGAGAGTATAGAAGATCTGTTGACCTTGTTTCTGGCATAGCATATCTACTTGCTGCTCTGTGATCACAGGAGAGCAGACCAACTGATGGCTGAGGATAATGATGATGCCATTCCATACTGGATTGCCACAGGAGACATAAACAAGCTTGTATCGTTCTTCACACGCAGAGGACAGCTGATAGAAGCCCTGCTGATAGCACAGGTAGGAAGGAGAAGTGACTGGCTGATGCATAGTGAAAGAAAAGCTCTTGAATCATAAATCTAGTTCTTTTGATACTTTGATACTTCTTTACATGGAAGACTAGTGATGCATGTCTGGATGCATGCTCAATAATCCAGGGGTTTTCAGCTCAGACTGAAGAAGTCACCTGGTGAGTGATGAAACGTTTCTCAATAAACTTCTGATCCAGTTGAACTGGTTCACCTCTTTTTGTGAACTGGTGTTAAGGCAACTGGGCGATGCTCTTGAAGGCTTTTAACTGTTGTCTTTTTGGACACATGAGACAATGGTGGTAGATTTAAGACAGGAGGGACTACAGCTTTTTGTAGGGAGAGGTTAAAGATGCTGATGAACATCTGTGCTAGCTGATCAGTACATGACTTCTAAGTGCAGCCTCACCCCATCTGGTCCAGCTGCTTTACTGATGTCTATTTTCATGACCCCCAATTTAGAAATACTGATGAACAAAAATGACTTTGATGCCGTTTAGCTTCATTTTCAGCAATGTTCTCTCCTTTGTTTTTACCAGGGTGCATATGAGGGCAACATTCATGGGCCACAGGACTCTACCAACAACCATATGACCAATGACACGGAGACCAGACAGCAATATCATGAGTGAGCCCACACACGCACACACACACACACACACACACTTTTCCTGTACGAAATGGGTTGTCTGTTTCAATGCATATGGGATAGAGATATTTTCTCATCTATAAAGTTCAGGGGACATTAAGGATGGTGCAGCAACGGTAACGGTCTAAACTAAAAACTGTCTGTATCTAGTCTCCTCTGCAGGGTTTCCAAAGAACTGGCGGAGTGGTACTTCAAAGATGGCTGCTCAGTTCTGGCGGCATGTTGCCACCTAGCCGTAGACAACATTGAGGTAAAGAGCTGCCTGTGTGTTCTCTAATTTTGATGGATAACTCTACAGAACCAGTCAATCACTGAAAAAAAACTGGTACAAGTGTCTTCATGCATGCTGAATAATCCAGGTAAGGGAATCACAAAAAAGGTGAACCAGTTCACCTGGATCAGAGGTTTCATACAGAGACGTGTGTCCTCTCTTCTCCAGGAGACATGTTGAGTCTGAGCTGACTGCAGCATCCCCACCCTGATCAACAACACAGTGATACCACACCACTAAAGGCTGGCTTCATATGAGAGCTGCTCATTGGCTGGACATTCAGTGGTCATGAGGACTATTCACAGAGGACTGGGGAATAGGATCAATCACAGCATCGTCACATTATTGATTCTATTGATATATGGTGGAGACTGCAGAGTCCTGGCCTTGCATGTTGACTCTCCTGTGTTGTTCCATCTGTCTGGTTATCCCAACTGGGGATTTGTTAAAGCCAGGAAACCTCTCAAACAGTGCTCCAGTCAAGTGAGGGGAGAAGAGGAGGCCAGGTGCAGACTCATGGTGATTCTGTATGTGGTGCAACTTTCATAATGGTTGAGACTTATTTTCAAAACCCCAAAACACACAAGTTGGTCCACCCCAAAGCTATCAGGTCCCTGAAACCAACAGAGTAATGTAGTGTCTGATGCTAAATGCTGGAGGACTACAGTGACTTGTACATCAGGGAGACGAGACAGACGCTGGCTAATAATAATAATAATGATGATGATTCCCTTATCAGTCCCGCAAGGGGAAATTTGGATTTCTCTGCATTTTTGACCCAACCTATTGTATAGGAGCAGTGAGCTGCCGAGGGGTTCAGTGTCTTGCTCGAGGACACCTTGACATGCTGTATGCAGGCCCGGGGATCGAACCTGCGACCTTCCGATTGCCAGACGACCGCTCTACCCACTGAGCTATGCCGCCCCAGTAGCACACAAAAGCACGGCTACGTGAGGCGCGGTCGCCACAATCACAAGCTTGGAACTTCGTCTCATCC
>OMLC01065182.1:0-11241 GCA_900302585.1 Regalecus glesne | reverse complement strand
GTAAGTACACATACAAGTATATGGAAGTGGACAAGTGTATGTGCACATGCATGCACACAAATGTATATACATGGGTGACATGCATACATTCATATACACATATGCATGAAAGCATTCACCAGTTCACCCACATGGACAAGCACACACACACACACACACACACACACACACACACACACACACAGAGAAACTGGAGCTGTGGGTGTGGTTGTCTAGGAGTTTGTGATTTGCTTGTTCCTTCTTGTTATCTCTGGTTTCCATCTTCGTGTGACGCCTTTGTTCGTGCTCCCGATAGTCTATCAGAAATAAACGAGTCAGACATAGTCAACTTGATTTAATTCATCCTGGACTGCTGGCTGGAGAATGAGCCATAAAGCAGCAAGTGGAAGATATTTACCAGGCATAGGAGCTTATATTAAAACTTAAATGCCACAACTTGGATTTTTACTGTAATTATTTTTCTTTTTTATGGCATCACTTCAGCTAGAGCATAGCATGGTTCTTACCAGACGGGAAACCTTGCATGAGCCCATGCAAGGTCTGATAGCACTCGCAATTTACCACAGTGTCTTACCCTGTTTGGAAATAAGGATTATAGTTCTAAATTTGTCAAAATCTGACTTTATATCAGCATTGACAAAATACAGTGCCATCATGGCAGGATTCATAGATTCAAGTCCTTACCAGTCCAACACAAACGCTCTGTGACATCTATGAGCTATCTAGAGAGTGGTAGGAGTGAGGATATCTGACAAACTGTCAACTTGGGAAATCTCTCTTTTCTTCAAACAAGTCAGGTTTATCTGAGATGTGGGCAGTTTTGGCTTCTAAATGCATCATTCCTTTTTTTCTAGAAGTTCTTTCACCGCATACTTTAAGATATGTTCCCTTCTTTGACTCCAGATGAAACCTCACATTGGTCCAAAGTCTTGCTGTCTTGGAAACGGTGTAATTTCACCCACAGCTTGATCTACTTTTTTTTGCTTCAGGTTTTAAGACTCAGTGTGACTCCGGCCTGTCATTAGTTTTTTGGGATTGTAGTGAGGGGGCTGTGATGGTAGTCTTCGGGGATGGGGAGGAGGTGGGGGGTTGTCCAGTGGTTGTCCAGAGGTTGTAGTTGGACATTTTTGTCATTTGTGGCTGTTTTCAGATGTCATGATGTGAACAGACTGCACTGGAGGAATTTCTGCCCTGCGGTCACCCAGATTTCCTAAAGTCAGACTGGCTGAGAGGAGGAGGAGGTGGGTCCGGCAGGACTAGTCTGTCATTTATGTGCTACAGTATCTGAACTGAAAAGATGTTTGTTGGGGGGGGTGTTGACACTTCTTCTGTTATCATAACCTCCATGTCCAAGCGCAACTCTCTCTGCCTGCACATTGCCCCCCCACACATGCGTAACTACCTTATACATGTCAGTATTTTTCTTTGTGGCTCTGACCCTCGACCTCTTTTTAAAAAAAGAATTCAAGTGTTTCAGTCAAGTCGGCTGCAGTGATTAAACTAAATCACCTGACATTTCTACAGAAAGACCATAAGGCTACTGTAAGATGTTCTCGACTTAATGACTTGGAGATTCTCAGGTTTGTAACCAGAGAGGTTCTAAAAGGATGCCTGGAGAACTACTTGCAGCCAGCACATAGATGTTAACTTCATCAATACCCCAAAAGAATATGAATTGTGAGCTGTTTGTCGTGAAATATCTCACAAAGCTGTTTCGCCACCAGAAAAATCAAATTTAATTTCAGAAAATATGCTAATTATTTCACATCACCTGTGCAGAGACTTCCTGCCTCTTTGTGAAAGCATGAAGTGAAGCTTCTTTTTCCTATCCACTGGTAAACGCCCTCACCACCAGCAGAAGAGTTGGGATTGATGTCATTTGATTCAGAATTCTTTTTATAGACTGCAGACTTAAAATTAGGGTTTGGGGTTTTTTGATTGAAAATTCAACCTTGTCTGATGAATACGCTTGCTTTGGGTGATGGAGGTTCAGTGCTGTTGATGCTGGTGCCACTTCATGTGGCTGTGGAAGCCAATGTGTGAGCCACACATTTGTCCACAGTTGGGGCAATGGAGCCCCAATGTTGGGGTAGTGCTAACAGCTCTCTGGTGTTATGGGCCATGTGTTTCAGTCCTGTTCTGTTGGTTGTTGTGTATTTGTTCAGTCACCCAGGCACAGGTGATCTAGGCCGATCCATCGACTACCATAAGTTCAAGACTGATGGGGTTCATGTTGCAGCTTCTCAGGGGGTCTGGTATAGATTATATATAGATTGTTAAATGTTGTGCTGCTTTCGCACACCAAAGGCCTTGAGATAAACCCGTTTTTGTGACATTCAGTATTTTCAATGTCCTATAGGGTATCGGATAGCCACTTCAGTCCTGGTATTACCTCCTTGCTATTGTGTCCTTGTGTGAGGGTTACCAAGATTGAGTGAAGATCTCAAAACCTTTCCTACTTTACAGAAGCAGTTGGACTGCAAATGAAGATGAAATGGTAAGTGCAGTGCTGGCATATATTCAGTCCACATAGACTGACAATATTAATGTGATTAAATCCCTCTGCACCAACCCAACAAGCCCAGGCTGCCTGTATTCATCAAATATGGGTTGGCTTGAGAATTGTGGATGAGGAACATCAAGTGAGGTGTTTGCTTTTCATGTGAAAAGGAGGTAAATGGCAAGAGAGAGAAATATCCAAATGTCTGAATATGGTCTGGATCAGTTTCATTTGGACGTGGGCTGGACTACGTGATATTGAAACATGTCTACATGTGTGCAGTCTACTTGACTAAAGGTTCAGAGGCAAGAGGGACTTTATTTGACCCTTAGACTCGAATCAACTCATGAAACGTCTTCAAGGCGGCATGGAGGCATACTGCCAATAGACCACTGCCCCGTGAAGGAGAGGTTTAATCCCAAACGGCTACCTAATCAGACATAGTAGCACTGAACAAGCCAAGTCCCTTTTGCTCACAGATTGTAAGTCTCAGGAGAAGGGCTTAAGCTAAATGCTGCACACGACACATCAGACCCCTAAAATGGATGACGCAAGCATTTGGTTGTTGGTTTTAAAAGCTTCTCCAAGTGCAAGACTTCAACCAAGGCAGTGGGGCAAAGCATGTCGAGACTTAATGACTCGTTGCTGGCTGTGTAAGGGTTACTGGACTCTGAGGACCGTGTGGGGTCCTCCATCCAACAGAAAGGCCTCTGCTACTGCTCTGGAACAGTCCTCCACCATTATTATTAGTTATGGATGCCAGAGCTAATCGCACAGGAATACTGCTTGCGGGGCCATGTTATGTTTTGGACCTTGGTTCTGCTGTAACAGCCAGGGAGGTAGAAGGGGATAAAACTAGCTAAGCTGTGTTTATTTTATTTTTCTGTGAATAGTAAATGGACTCATTTTTATATAACACTTTTCTAGTCTAGTGACCACTCAAAGCGTTTTACATCATATGCCTCACATTTACCAAGCATGGGGGATTGAGGGTGGATGCCCTGTTCCTGATGCCCTGAAGTGGGATCAAACCTGCTACACCTGACTTGGATGTGCGTGCTGACCCACTGCAGCCCCAAAATGGTGTTTGTGAAAACACTTTTTTAATCCCCTTAAAGATAAAGATTAACTCCACATAAATCCACTTGCACAGTATCTAAAACGGTTTCTTGTTTAAGCTGATAGATGCTCATCTAATCCGTGACCACTGGCAACATTTGAAATAAAATAAATAAATGATTCCCTTATCAGTCCCGCAAGGGGACATTTGGATTTCTCTGCATTTTTGACCCAACTTATTATATAGGAGCAGTGAGCTGCCAACATTTGGCGCTTGGGGAGCAATTGGGCATTAAGTGTATTGCAAGCGGGCGTCTGGCAACCTTTCAATTGTTAGACGAACGCTCTACCAACTGAGCTATGCTGCCCCAGGTTAGGCTACATCAACCAGCTCTGACTGGGGGATCTCAAGGTGTTCCCAGGCCAGTGTGGAGATATAATCCCTCCACCTGGTCCTTGATCTACCTTGCGGCCTCCTCCAACCTCGACGTGTCTGGAACACCTTGAGGATGCCACTTTACCAGTTGGCATCGTTATTAGGTTTAGGCACATGAAATCTTGTTAGTTTATTTTGGTCTGTGTTTCTTAGTTGATGTTGTGTCGGAGTCTTATGATGGCACTAGGATTGTTATCTAGCTTCTAGTGTTGCTCCATTATCCTTAGTACCTTGACCCTGTGCACTTGTACGTCGCTCTGGATAAGAGCGTCTGCTAAATGCCTGTAATGTTATGTGAGGTAATAAGCAGTCTACACGATATGTCTGTGTCCATGTTGATTTCTATCTCATTGCTCTTTTCTATGGTATGCTTTAATGCATAATTTAAACATGCTGTAAAGGTGTCAGCTCAATATGTCACCTACTGTATAGCAGTAGGGGAATTAAGAACTATGATTACAAACATTACAGTATGTGCATTCATTTCATTTTATTGTGTTTTTCTCCTTTTACCCAGTTGTCATGGGTTGGTCTGATGTAGGAATAAAGGCCCGTCTTCAACCGTGACCTTGTGCCTCATGTCTATCACTGGAGGGAGCTATACCCTCTGTTACAATATCACCTCCTTCACTCGCAGTAACATAATCACAGTATTCATTATAGTTGAGTAAGAATACAGGTTACCGCAAGGTTGACAGCTTAAAAGCAGAATTATGGACACAGAGTACAGGGTCACAGTCAAGTGAATATAGAAACTTAGTCCTACAGCCCTTGAGGGGGATGTAGTAGCTCAGTCCTAGAGCATGCATTGGGGAAGAAGTAGCCAGATGTGGGTTTGAACCCACCTTGGGGCATCAGGAAGGGCATCCAGCCTCAATCCTCCATGTGCCATCTACACCTCTGTCCATCACCACAGTGGAGGGACTAATCATGTCACGTAAAAATGGCCTCTCTGGTCCTATGGCACTCAAGAAGAACAACATAGCTGGTTATTTTGGCTGTGCCTCAACGTACAATTGGGGACAGAAGCTGGGAAGTGTTTCAAGCATCAGACAGAAAACAAAATGCTCCTGATACACCATTAATGCAACAATAATGAACTCTCAACACGTCACAGCTTAATATGTATATGCTGAGAAAGTGGGGAGAGTATTATGTGTCTGACAGCTATCATCTTGCATTGACCAGCAAGTTTAAGTTTAAGAATGGGTTATCAAAAGGAGTCGCTAGAACCAGCCTGTTTGCATAAATGGATTTTTTGCATTTCATAAAGGTCATAATGCCGTGAGGATTTATCTTATTCCAGTGAACCTAATTGTCATGAACTAAACTGTTAATTTGTAGCTTTTGGAAAAAAACAACCTCATATGTTTAGATGTAGTCAGATGAGGTAGCGAGAGTGGATAACCTTTGCGTTTGCATGCTACATCCCAAGATGTTACATTCAACTACCACTAGAGGCCTCAGCTTGGCTGTCATTTGGTTTTCAAATGCTGTTGGCTTAAATCACATTGCTTGTTACATTTCTCAGCCACTCCATAAAGACCTTCATAGCTCTAAACCCTGTAAAACCAGAAGCATTTGGCTGATGGAAGGATGAATATTTAATATGTTTAGGTTCAAAAATGGAATCATCATTTGAGTTCTAAGGGTTATTTATAAAACCTTGTTAAAAAAACAGAAACAGAATAGTTAAATATAAAAATGTACAGGAGTTCTCATAGTAAATATGCTCTAAGCTAAGGATAACTCGACTGATTTTTACATATCACTTGTCTATTCTAGCCACCTCTCAAACCGCTTTACAAAGAATGCTCAACATTATTCTGAGGCTGGGCGATGAAGGCTGGATGCCCTTTCCTGACCAAACCTGTGACATCCGACTTGGAGGTGGGGGCTCTACCATTGAGCCACTGTGGCCCACAAATAACAACATCTTAGATTCTCTCTGAGATGTTAAAACATGCTTTGCAAGAAAATAATGTATTCACATTAAATGAAAATTAATACATCACGATGAAGCAGGTAGGCCACAGAGAGTGAGGTCTGTAATTCTGCTTAAGATAAAGAAATAAGAACAGAGAACAACTACTTTCTTGGATTCACATTGAAGAAACAATACTGTTCACTGCATGACAATTCAGAAAAAGGTCTTCGGTTCAGGGCATGAAAGTCCATAAGAAAAAAATCTTACATAAAACAAACCGAATGATGATCAGGGATAAAACAGACACTCTGAGCAGACTGCAAAGACAGAGACGGAGATGTGTGCCAAATATCAATCATCACGGAATGCATCAGAAGGCCTAAACAATCTGTTAGGTCAAGACCGAAACATAGACAACAACACAATCAAGAATGTGACTGGACCTGCTACTGAAAGTTCAGCAGTTCATCCCGAGATGACACCTGACCTTGGCATCATGGATTGGAGGTGCGCTCCTCACTTTAGCTCCCTCATCACTCAGGAGGCAGGTTACACTTCTCACTCTCAGCTACTCCACAATCAGACGTCCATTTTCATGTGTCATGAATAGCCCCCCTCTTGTGGGGGTGGACATGGATTTAGATGGAGTGTCAGATGCCCGTCCTGATGCTCAGTGGTGGGTTTGAACCTGCAACATCTGCCACATCAGTCCCCAAAGCGCGGGCTCTACCATGGAGCTATTGCGACACCACAATATTATCACACGCTGTGATGACAGTGGTGCTCTCATGGCTAGGCGACTAGGGGAGCTGGACATGCAATACCATATTATTAACCTTTCTCGCAGCTCCAGTGGGCTGGATTAACACTGGATATCCAGAGACCTCCAAAGGCAGCTCACAACTGTGACAACACCTGTGTTCACCAAGCAGAGCAGGTGTCTGGACTAGAGGCATCGTGAAATTGAGAATAACCATGATGTTTAAAAAAATGAAACATTGATATCATGTCAATAATACACGTTTGATTATGTGTAAATGCCCCAGCACCTCATTTCCACGTCTCCCTGTTCTCACTTTGTCCCCTTCCCCCAATGCACCCACAAACAAACCTGACACGACACTGTTGATGCAGTAAGTTTGGGGGGGGGTAGCTCAGTGGTAGAGTTTCAGTTGTTCGATCCTGCCACAGGGATAATAATAATCTTATTTATAAGGAAAGTGCATTTATATAGCACTTTTCTAATCCATTGACCACTCAATGCATTTCACAATGGACGCCTAACATCTGCCGAGCTACGCTGCGGGATACGAGCCCCCAACGCCTGACCCCCAGGTGTGCGCTCTACCCACTGACCAACCGCGGCTCATTTAGAATGTAAATAAAGGGAATTTCCAGCAATTAGGGGCTCAGTGTCTTGCTCAAGGACACTCTGAGAGGCTCTCTGAAGGAAACCGCCAATCGACCACTAGACAACCACCCGACCTCTTGAGCTATGCCGCTGAAAGGATTAAGGATCTGGCCTTAATCCCCCATGTTCTGTAAATGTGAGGCACATGTTGTAAAGCGCTGTGAGTGGTCGCTAGACCAGAACAGAGCTACACAAAAAAGAGTCCATTCACCATAGCTACCTAGCTAGCTACTACCACAGTGTGAGGCTACGACTACCGTATGAAACCATGTCATGAAAAATGGAGAGAGGGGAAAAAAAAAATAGCTAAGCACACGATCAATGGAAGTTAAATCCTAGTCTGTCAGAGGAGTTCGCTGTCAGCCTGTGGTCCCACACAAACTCCCTGCCCCCCTGTGATTCTGTTTCAGTTGACAATGTATTGATGGCAGATACAGGGCCTTGTGGATCTTTTATCAGTTCATCTGGTTGCCTTTTCACTCTCCATTACGTGTAATGGGGGGGTGCACCCTCGATGTTTATAGACTCTACCTCCCTGCGTTTATACGCCGAGTGTGATTCATTTGCCAAAAACAGACAAAACGGACAATAAAGAAGGTTAAAGATTAATTCAAGTGATAAGCATCATTATTAGCCATCCATCCATCCATTGTCAATCACTTATCTGAAATCAGGTGGAGGAGAGAACTGGAGACTATCTGAGTCCTCATTGAGGGAAAGATGGGGACACATCCTGCACAGGCCCCCAGTCCATCACAAGGCAGAGCAGTTAGGGGAATATCTTGATGCATGCTCAAGGACACTTTGACATGCTTCTCTACGGGTGCTGGGATCAAACCTGCAATCATCCGATCGCCAGATGACCGCTCAGAAGACAGAAGAGCACGCACTTTGGGAACTGACTAGTCGGAGGATGCAGGTTCGAACCCACTGCAGGGCATCAGGAAGGGTATCTGGCCTTAATCCCCCATGCTCCATCTAATACTGTGTCCACCCCCCACAATGTGTCCATTAGCAACAGGTAAAACGGACCTCTCATCTTAATAATAATGTGATCATGAGTGCTTTTGGCCCCGATGATCATATACTGTAGTGAACATATCGTCATACAATGTTGGTACATGTTGCTTGGCAACACACACACACACACACATAACGCGCACACACACGAGCACACAAACAAGTCGAAGGCTTTGTCAATGATCAGCAACAGGGCCTTTCCAATTGCCCTCGATGTGGTGTCATGGCTGTTTGGCATATTTCATGTTCATGTTTTCTATTGTCAAGTGTGAATACACTTGACTTGTGTCATTGTGGACTGCGGATAAATGAATAGATATAAATGCTGGAAAAGGAAATCAAGCAAGTATTTCCAGTTGATGCACGATGGCATCCACTGTGAGTAACAATGCGTCCTATTAAAATGTATTTCAATTCCGTTTGAAAGAGCGAAGCACATCTGCTGTCTGTTCAACGTCTAGGGCTCTTGTCCTTGTTAATGTTAACAGGCTCCCTTGTGGCTGATGCCTCTTTTCCCCAGCCTTGCTTATAAAACAGTCGGAACTTTGTTAAGGGACAATAACAACTGCTGAGCTCAATTATGGTGACATTTTGCTGACATGCAGATTGCCTCTCCTCAATCTTTTTATGTAAAACACTGATGTGCCAGTCACATATGGATGGCTGAACTTTGGGAGAATCAATGGTATTGATGAATCATAGATCATACAAGTCAACAAGACTGACACCATGAGAATAAATTCATTGCATGCAGAGAGTCAATATTAAATTGTAATCATAATCAGACAAATTGAGTCATGTATAATCAATAGCATAATTATGATAATGGAACTTGTCCTTGAGATATAAAGAAATTGCTTATTTAGACGGGCTGTATGGTGCTTGTTTGCAGGTGCGTTTGTCGGTACATGAGCCTGTGTGTCTGTGACTGTCCATTCCATGCATTCGCATCACGTTGTGCATCTTTGCAGCTGTTTGCATCAACGTATGACGTGAATGTTGTGTGCAGTAACACAGGCAGCTTAGTTATTAAAGAAACTTGACAAATCAATCAACATGAAAGTGAATACACCAGTACTTTGAATGTTCAAGGGAGCGGGGGACCAGTTAGACAGGACAGGCCATTTCAAATCCATGTCTTGATGCATGCTCAATAATCCAGGCATGGAAATCACCCAAAAGAGGTGAATCAGTTCAACTGGATCAGAAGTTTATTTCCAAATAAACTTCTGATCCAGTTGAACTGATTCACCTCTTTTTTGTGATTTCAAATCCATACAGCTCCATAGCAACCAGGCAGCACGCAAAAGCCACACGTAACCAGTCCAACCCCACCATGAAACCTCTATGAATTTGAGACCCAATAAAAAGAGTTAGCCATGATTATAATGGGATCCATGGATGTTTCTTCATTTTAGAGTAAAGCATATTGGAAGGGAACTCTATGGAAGTCAAGTCAATTTTATTTGTATAGCCCACCGTCACAAATTTAAAATTTACCTCAGTGGACTTTACACTAACACAGCATCTTGTCCTTAGACCTTCACATCAGATATGGAACAACTCCTTTAAGGAAAAAAATAATTTTTCACAAGGAGAAAAAATCGGAAGAAACCTCAGGGAGAACAACAGAGGAGAGATCTCACTCTCCTAAGATGGATGTTGTGCATCCAGAATAAAACACAATGTACAGAATACAACACCGAGAGGATAACATAATTATATTGGACTTACAAAAGATGTATGAAGAAAAATGTTAATCTCTTTTATGGGACATTGCTAATAAATGAACATCCAGAATGCAAATACACTATCTAGCCACTAGGCCAATTCTCATCATATGAAGAAAGTGGACAAATGGATAGATGGAGGATGAACTTTGAAGAGGCTACAGTAGCAGTACTAGTAGAGAACAGCAAACCAGGCATCCTAGCCCTGACCCACTATGAATCTCCCAGGCTTCTCCCATGTCGAATGGACAGAAAAAGAGAGAAAGGATACAATTCAGGAAGCATAATATAAAGATGTGTAATGGAAAAATTCATCTTCTCTTAGGCTTCCCTGCTCCTCTGGCATGTGGGATGTCATGACCTCCAGTTACAATAGTTACACTCTTTTGTTTCTGTTAGACCAGACATGTTTAACAACCTGTTCTGGTGGCAACAGTTAAGCAACTTAGTTAGGCAACGACTTAGGAAAGGTCAGGGGGTCAGAAACAGATGACCCGGGGACGATTGGCGAGTCAAAGGCAGGAAACTATAAAACACTTAGCAGGGGCCCCTATGAAACAGGAGACAGCAAGCCTTAATATGGTGACCAGATAATTGTTTTTGATGGTGACCAGATGGCCACTTCCACAAACCAATGACACCCTTGCTTCTTTTCTTTTCCCCCTCCACTGAGGGTATAAGACAAGCAAGGAAAGGGTCTATGTTTGCTCTCTCATCCTATGGAGACCTGATGTCTATAGGGTGGGGGACCTATTTGCAGATGCTCTCCCTGACACCCTGCGCTGGGTTCAAACCTGCAACATGTGCCTCGTCAGTTCCTGAAGCATGTGCTCTACCACTGAACTACTATGGCCCCCCTTGTGTGGGTCATTTGCAAGGGAAATTGAGCTATGCTTATTCAAATTTGAGAGGACTTATTTGATGTTTCACTTTGATGTCCTGTGGGGAATGCGATGACAAAATGCTGCAGTTCAGTTTATAGTTGTGTACACAGAAAGGGGATCTCTTTATTTGCTGGTGTGTTTGTGTTTCAGCATTTCTGATATGCTTTCTGCACGACTGCATATTGTCATCTCTTATTTTGCCTGTAAATACTCAATTCTTGTGTGTGTGTGTATGTGTGTGTGTGTGTGTGTGTGTGTGTGTATACACACACAC
>OMLC01065177.1:0-10489 GCA_900302585.1 Regalecus glesne | reverse complement strand
AGCGGGGGTGAGGGCAGGCCCACTGGGGGAAGGGGAGCGGCTGTGTTTATCTTGGCCTGCTGGCACTCTGTCAAGCAGCAGATCTGTCTCTCTCAGTGGGGCTGGTGGGGTCCTGGCACATGTGTAGGTGCAGCCGCATATCTGTGCTTGTGAGCAAGGGCACAGGTGGGTGTCTGAATAGATAAGAGGGCCGGCAGCAGGACAGCACCGGCCTCTTTTCATCTGTTTCAAGTCTGAGCTGCAGCATCAAAAAAACACACACACACACACACACACACACACACACACACTTACACACAACAGATTCAGATCAGAACAGAAATCCTCCAGTGTTATTCCTCATCTGACTCTGAAGAGCCATTCTTAGCTCAGCTCAGCTCGATAAGAACATCCGCCTGTCCCACAGAGTCCTCTTTTTGTGGGCTCACTCTTCCCACATTGGAAAACGTTCTCGTTCCCCGGTCATCCCAGACTCCCTGCCATCCTGGTCCAACCCACTCAGACCCGTGAGACCAGCCCGTTGCGGTGGACGGCTGAGGAGGAACCTGGGTAGAGCTCTTGAACGTCGGTCCTCGGGGTGGATCCCTGCCAGTATTTCGGCCACGCCCCTTCCCCAGCGCCCACCTGTTCCTAGTCAACCAATCAGGCCAACGGCTTCACACGCGGAAGCCATGGGTGTTCAGACGTGGTCGGCCTGTTTAGGTGGAGCCCAGAATGGAGGTTTCTCTGGTGTGAGGGGGACGACGCCCACACCCACAAGGACCCGCGATGGCGGACCAGTCCCGTGGACCGGTGCTGAAGACCAGAACTTCCTCCGTGTGGCGATGGATGTAAGAACTATTCCCTTTCTCTGAACTGGACTATAGAGCTGGACCTGAAGACGCTTTGCATGTGTTGTACTTTATATTTATAATTTCCCTCATTTATATGCACGACTGCTCATCTGTCTAAATAATTCCTGAATGTTTTCTGTGTTAAGTGAACTGCCAGCGTATATTTTAAGTACCTGCTCTCTGGTTCAGTCTTGTACTGTTAGCTCCACTCCTGAAGAACCCGGAACTGGTCCAGGACCATGATTCGTGTCGTACACCGACACAAGCGCTACACCAGTTTCCCTCATCATCCCAGTCAACGCCCTCATCCTATCTCCATCCTAGGACACGCCCTCATCCTATCTCCATCCTAGGACACGCCCTCATCCTATCTCCATCCTAGGATACGCCCTCATCCTCTCTCCATCCTAGGACACGCCCTCATCCTATCTCCATCCTAGGACACGCCCTCATCCTATCTCCATCCTAGGACACGCCCTCATCCTCTCTCCATCCTAGGACACGCCCTCATCCTCTCTCCATCCTAGGACACGCCCTCATTCCATCTCGGCTGCAGATGTGCCAAGCCATCATCTGAACTCCTGTCATTCTCTGGTTGAACTCTAGTTCTTTTCTCAGGAGGGGGAAACTGATCCTTTGTGTGGAGAAGTTCCCCAAAGGACCGCTCCATCCCATTACTCCCATAACAGTGGGGGGAGGAGCTGCAGGGTCTCTCCTCCCTTCACGGCACACGAACCCGTCAGAGTCACGTTAGGGACACGTGTGGGCTCCTGCATGACCCCATGACCCGACTGCAGCCGTTGATGGTGGATGGATGGAGAACAGAAAGGTGTTTTCCAGCTAATCTCTCCCGGGGATCTGGGAGGAGATGTCCTACTACAACACTGCCACTCTCAGCCTACCCCACCATCACCATCCTCCGCCTGTCCTCCGTCTGTCCTCCGTCTGTGTTCGTCCCAGCTAAGCCTATACTGACTGACTCCTGAACAGCCCCGGCACAGTGCGTCTTTATGAAAGCGGTAAACGAATGAGAGACAAGGGTTGGTTTTGCTTTGCGTCTGTCGGATCCCTTTGGGCCGCGTTGGTCCTCCCGTCCATCAGCGATCCACAGGCCTGCTGGTCACTCACTTCTTCATGATGGAAGACAGCTCCAGGATCATGCTCTGGAAGAGACCACAGCAGACGGTTAGGAGACGTACAGGTGAAGCCTGCTGGGTGACCTATGACCTAGGCAGTGTTCTCAGAGTCTATGTGACAGAGGCTCCTGTCAGCTGGAGGAGGACAAGCTACAGCCTGGAGGCCAAACCTGAGGAAACTACAGGCTTTTTGGTGAGGAGGTGTGTGAACGGTGTTCAGGTGTAGCTCATCCTCCACCAGGACGGCCTGTGTTCCTACTTACCATCGACATTCTTCGCCCGCCGGCTGGTGGAGGGGTGCTCGGGCTCTGCCCCTGGGCAAGGCGCTGGGCCTCCACGTCCATCCCACCCTGGGAATCAGAGCTGTCGGATGGACTGGTGAGCTTGCTGTCAGACAGCCCTCGTGACATAAAACTGGCCTTCCTGGCTGTGGGGGGAGGGCCGCTCTCGAGGGAGTCGCTCGTGTCACTGAAGTCTCTGCAGGCGCTCACCCTGCTCTGCTTGCGAAGGGGGGGGTTACGGGGGGCTGCTGGCATCTCCGTGTGGCCAGCCACCAGGGAGGGCCGCGGCTGTGCACCTCCAGACGGTGCCGGGCCCGGGGGTCCGTTAGACTCCTCGCTGCTGCATGAATGTTGTCTGTTGTCTGAGGCGTAGCACCGCCCGGCCGCCCCCGCCTGGTGCAGAGCCTGGATGTCCGTCCGCTGCTGGGCGGGGTTATTGGGAACACTGTTGCCAGAGAAGCCCTCCTGACTCTGGGGGGTCGCGGAGGTCAAGGTCAGAGCGAGGACGTCCCCTTGGCCATCGTAGGCCGTCTGCGTGAGCGACCTCCTCCTGTGCGGCGAGGAGCCGGAGAGCACGCAGACCTGCTGCACCATCGAGTTCTTCTTGGAGCGGTACAGGCTGTCCTCGTCTCCGTACTTGTACCCGTACAGGCTCTGCTTGATTTTCTTCACCCCCAGGTGGAAGATCTCCAGCAGATTGAGGGACAGGGAGACGCCGGCGATGACCAGCATGAACACCATGAAGATGTTCTTCTCGGTCGGCCGCGACACGAAGCAGTCCACGCTGTTGGGGCACGGCAGCCTCTCGCACTTGTAGAGCGGAGACAGACCGAGGCCGTACAGCGTGCACTGGCCGATGATAAAGCCCACCTCCACCACTGACCTGGTCAGGATATGAAACACGTACGTGCGCAGCAAGGAGCCCCTCAGGGGGGCTTTCCTCACCCGCCTCTGCTCATCCAGCTTCCTGAGCTCTCTCTCGATCCTCCTGTGGTCCTCCTGGACGGGGTCCGTCACCTCCAGCTCAGCCTTCAGGAAGGTCTTCTTCCTGTGGCGCTCTTTCTCCAGGGCCCTCAGACGGTACAGCGCGTGGCCCATGTACACCAGGGACGGCGAGGACACGAAGATGATCTGCAGGACCCAGTAGCGGATGAGGGATATGGGGAAGGCCTGGTCGTAACAGACGTTCTTGCACCCGGGCTGCTCCGTGTTGCAGACGAACTCGCTCTGCTCGTCGTCCCAAACGTCCTCAGCGGCCACGCCGAGAACCAGCATACGGAAGATGAAGAGGATGGTGAGCCAGATCTTCCCCACGATGGTGGAGTGGATGTGCACCTCCTCCAAGATGCTGCCCAGCAGGTTCCAGTCCCCCATCTTCTGTCACATCACTCCCGCGCTGGCAGGACGAGGGAGGCAGAGCCCAGCGAGGGCGGTCAGCAGCAGCTCAACATGAGCTTTAAACCGGTGCTGCTAAAGAGGCTCCACAACTCGGTACCGGCGTTATGTGGTCAGGGGTGTCCGGCGGTCCATCGCTGTCCGCTCAGAGCCGCTGAAACGAGCAGTCCTGTGGACGCAGGGGGCTCCGTCTCATCCATTTAGGACCAATGAGACCCCGCTCTGCACCGCAACAGACGAGATATATCAATGCTGCTGCAAACTAGGGCTGATCTGATTGATCCACACGTGACCCTCCAGCGCCCTGCGGTGGGTTTCACCAGCAGGGACACTGGGAGTGCCCCCATCAGGCCTAGTCTGGTTTGTACTGGTACCATTTCCAATAGGGTCATGATGTTATGTGTCTGGCTGGGATGTTTTACATCCACCTCTGGTGACGGCTCGCTCTGACTTCACGTCGGGCCTCAAGGTTGACCGGCCGCTGTTCCGCGGTCAAACCACCTTATCTGACATGTTTCCGTGCTCACGTTCTGATCCGTCTGCTTCCCAAAGCTCTGCCTGGACAAGGCTCCTCAGCAGCAGCAGCAGCAGCATCGGGGTCGTTACCATGGATACCAACATCTGCAGCCATGCACCTTGTCCGCGTGTCCCTGCTGAGGTTTGGTTCTCCCGTCATTGTGAAAACCCGAAGCTCTGCACGGTGCCAGTGGGGTTCTGGTCGTTGTCGTGGTATTGACTGAAAGATCAATCTGACCATCGATCCACCCCAGCAGCTGCTGTGTCGGGGGCTGGCGGAGCCATGGGCCCCCGTCGGTCCCCTGGACTGGTCTTGACAACAGCAGGCGTCTAAAGCCAAGCTGAGGAGCTCTGATGTCCCCCGTCTGGCTCCAGGTCCCTGCAGGGAGCAGGTCTTCTGTCTTTTTTTAGTGATTGTTTTGCCACGCAGACTGCTGGAATGTGTTCTCTGCATTTAACCCATCCTTCTGTACAGGAGCAGTGAGCTGCCATCCTTTCACCGCCCGGGGAGCAGTTAGAGGTTTAGTGTCTTGCTCAGGGACACCTTGACATGTGTTCTGCAGGACTGGGGATCGAACCTGCAACCTTCCAATCACCAAAAAAACAACAACACTCAAACCACTGAGCAATGCTGCCCCCTGTCTGACAGTGGGCTGCTCGCACCATCCACACTGCTAGGCAGGCCAATGCAGTACTTGGCTATGCCATCCCCAAGATTCATTCAAGCCCTGTTCACCACTATTAACAACAGACCAGCTCTTTACCCTCGCAAGGGTCCTGGAGGGGTCCTGGGGGGGTCCTGGAGGGGTCCTGGGGGTATCCCCATCCAGTCAGACAGGAGTCATATGTAGTTCACAGGCATAGTAAACCTGCTCTAGACTACCCACTACACAGGAAGTTCTATTGGAAAGGTGATGTTGTGTTTTCTTCCATCCAGGTGGAGGCTTCATGTTGGTGATGGCTGAGGTGAGTTTTCCCTTCCTCTCTGTGAAGCACTTTGTGTGTCTATGGAAAGTGTGACCTACTCGTGTAATCCATCCACCTTCTTCACCACAATAGCCCAAATGACTCTGGGAAGTCTTCCTTCATTGTAAGTGGTAAACAACTGAGAATCACACCAGGGTAAATAAATAGAGTTTTATTTTCAGCCAAGTAAATATGTATACACAATATTCACAATGCTGAGTTGTACTATTGCAAGTCAGTCGTAGCCAGTGGAAGGAGAGGCAGAAAAGAGGCAATTCATTAGGCTTTGCAATGTGTCACTTCTGTCAGTAAATTAACATCAATGCAATGTGCATTGATAAAAAAAAAAAAAAAAGGAAACATTTTAACAACCCGCACACACCACACCCCAATAGACCCCCCCAACGAAAAGTAACTGGTTTCCTACAAAACAAGCCTTTGGATATGTCCATACAAATGCATTCTCCCCATTTAAGATGAGTGTAATTGAGAACCGCTTAATTCACAAATAAATCTGGTCCAAGTAGCTAAGATCAAAAGTCAATCATCAGTCAGTGTTTGTGGCTTGATTATCAAAATAACAGTTAAAACAGGTTTTTATTCAATCCAGTTGCTCTTGAGTCAGGATGTCAGAGCTCTAAAACAAATCTGTCATTGCATTTTACACATCCTGGTGTCGCCCCCCCCTCGAACAAAAGAGGCAAATGATAGAGGTCCATTTTATGTGACATGATCTGTCCCGACATTGTGGGAAAGGACACGGGCTGAGGTGAGGCTTAGGGGATAAAGGCCCAATGCCCGTCCTGACGCCCTACAGTGAGTTTGAACTCATAGCCTCGGACCTGTCAGTTCCCGTCGCATGCGGTCTTCCATAGAGCTACCGCGGCCCCCATAATGAGAATAAAAGACTGTCCTCATATATCCAAATGGTGGGATATGTGGTTGTGAAATCTTTGCATGCTGTTCACCCTACTGTGGGCAAACAAAATGCCCATTAAATTCTGCAAACAGCCATTTCCTTAACATGCAAAATGTTTATTTACCCAACTTTTACCGATTCATACAAATGCAGGGGAATCGTCAATTTTGTGGCACTGTTAAGTAAAAAGATACAGGAGGTACCAGCAGATGTTGATGGTGGACAGGCTGTTTGCATCAGCTCACACCACTCCCTCACATAAGTAGTCTACAGACTACTGATACAGTCTCATGTGTAAACAACCTGATTCGTGAAGACTGTAAGGAAAAAAGTGCTAGCAGACACACTCACACAAGGGTCAGCTGTCCATTTTCCCCTGCCTCTTAAAAAGCTTCATTAGCTGAGCATATCTGTGTGCAATCTGAAAACACAGAAAATAACCATGGTTATTGAACATGTCAATCGTCTCAGAAAGACCCTATAAAATTGATTTGACTTTGACCATCTACATGACAAGGATCAGCCTATAAAGTCAGAATCAGAATGTGTGGTACTACAAAGATCACATAACCGGGGAACTTTTACTGCCGTGTTGTTCAAAGACACTAAACAGTTGTATAATGTGTTTTCTCGTGTCTACGATTTCACAAATTTCTTCAAGTCAGCAACTTGACTGGTGCAGATCATATTCCCTTAAAAATAAAGACCAAACCAAAAGAACCAGCAAAATCAAATCCATAATCCCACCTGATCTGATGACTTGTTGAGCTTTTCTGACAAGGCAGAGAAAGCCTCTTGTGAGGCTCCCTTTGTTTTGAGACAAACAAGAATGGCTCGATCTTCATCCCTTGAACAGAAATAAGAAAAGTAAGGAATCATTAATATTATGCAGGAACCCATTTATGGTTCATCTGGTACTCACTGGCACCAGTTCTAGGCAATGATTTGTAATTTACAGTTAAGAACCAAATCTTCATTTTTCTTTCCTGGGGTTCACCAACACCTTTAGAACCAATGTCTAATCATGACCAAAATCACAGATTAGACTTTAATTTCTCATAAGATCATTAAAACCTTCCTAATTAACAGAAAACGCCTCAGGAAAACAAAGCTTTGGGGTCTATTTATGTAGTGTGTGAAAATCAAAGTTGACGAAACATTGTTTTTGTCAGAACAAAGTTGGTGTATGCTGGGGTGTCAACATGTGACTGACCTTGTCCAGGACATCACCACCTCGCCCTTCTTCCTGATGACGTTCTTAGCTGACAGGCTGTTGGGGGACAACGGGGAAGATTTGCTTCTTCTCTTTTTCTTGGAGCCATCTTTTGGCCTCTTTGGGAGTTTTTCCTCCATACGTTTGTCTCCCACTTTGATTCGTTTTTGCTTGGCTTTCTTTTGGTGCTTCTTTCGTTTTCTACCCTTCCTAGAATCCTTTCCCTCCATCTCAGGTTCGTTACTTAAGTCCTCAACAATTGTCAGACTCCTTTCAGACAAGGATAATCTCTCCATTTCTTTTCTTGACTCTAACAAGGATGATGGCCTCACATCATTGGTTTGTGTTGTTTCAGTACTTTCAGCAAGGTTTTTAAATCTGCCCTCCAAAGAATAAGTAATTGTCTCAGAGGAATTTGTCATTTTCTGTGGAGGTTCACCTGAGAAAGGGCTTTTAGTAGGACTTCCTGCATACGCATCCGTTTCTCCATGGTCCTGAATTTCTTCAATCAGTGTCTGAGTGAGGGTTTCATCGGCAATAAGAGTAGCATCTGCGCTGTTGGCTGCTGGGCAGATTTTCACTATAAAATGGTCATTTGACCTCTCCATCACCACTGCTTGCATTGGCAAGTGGGACTTGAACTGAAAGGGCACCGGAGCAGCAGATTCCAACACCATACTGTTGCTGGAGGCACAGCTGGAGTTGTCCGTATCGAGGGCGAGGTGAATATCCTGTTCCACAGCATCATCCCCATCCAGCAAGGCATCTTCACTTAGGTGAGCACTGATGACATTCTCTGGAGTGGATGTCAACTCCACATCTTGAGACTGGAGGAAACTGAGATGGCTGTCGGACTTGAGGGGTGAAGGAATGGTGGATGAAACAGCCAGGTCTTCAGCAAGGATGGAGTACAATCTCTGTGAGATGGGCTGTGACATGACTCTGCTCTCTGTTGGCAGTTCTAAAAGACAACTCTCATCAAACAGAGCTGGAGTAAGCGGCGCTGGAAGTCTGGACAGCGGAGAAGAGATCTTGCGGGGCAAAATACTTGACCATGTTGCGATAAGTTTGGAAGGAGAAGAAAGTTTAGTTTGCGAAAGAAATTTCACTGGGGAAGCAAATTTAGTTGGAGTGGAGATGCTGATGAGGCTTTCCCCAGTGAGAGCATCCTTCCTTGGGGTGCTGATGGACCAGCTGGTGGCATCGCTAGCTGTGATGCTGCCATCTAGTAGGTCCGATCCTTGTATGAGGCTCTTAAATATTTCTCCCATTTGGGAGTCTCTTGCTAGATTGAATGTCAAGCTGGATGTCTGCTGTTCTGTTAGTATTTCAAAGTCAGTTCTATCTTGCAAAGAGTTACAGAGGACCAATGAATCCTTGGGGGCTTTCTCTGGCGTTCCAGTGATGTTGCTGGGGAGACAATGGTCGACCACAGCTTGTGTAACTGGGTGATCTGGTGAACGTGGTTTAGGATCCCCATCCTTTTCCATACGATCAATTCTAATATCTTTGCCTCTACTTCCCAGGCCTGTTCTGCAAGAAGTAACAGAATGAGGCTTGATTCTCTTCAGGGTGGTATGAACAGATTGTTTGTCATCGTCTTCTTGATGTGGCTTTGAGGAAGTGCTCACAGGACAGTGCTTTGGTATTTTTTCACCAGCTCCCCCAGACTTCATGTCCAAAGCCTCTTTTCCAGTTCGATGTTTCTCAGTAGCTGATTTGCAAAACTTGGTTAGTGTTGACTTTATCTCCTGGAATAAGAAATCAAGTTGAGCTTCAACAAAGTCCCATAATTTCTGTTTCAGATCAACAGCTTGCTGTTCAAAGATGCGATTGACAATACCATTATATGACACTTTGCTAAAGACGGACGTGATCATTTTCTTCAGTTTTGCTTTTAGCTCTCTCACCTGACCACATATCCTAGACAAACTAGCTTCATCCACAAAATCTAAAAAAGATTCCTGGAAATTTTCCATTATGCCATAAAAGCTCTTCTTGGGAAAACTTTTATGGAGCTTCATGTATTTCTTACGGATCTGATAGCGTACGGTCTTAAATGTTTCTATCACTTCTTCCATGGTAGAGAATGGCGTGTAAGATGTGGAAGGGCGAACCATTTTAAAACGTTTTTTATTTAACTGGGGGCTATCTGTTGATACACTGACCTTACTTTTGTCCTTTGACCTGACATGCCTATCCTGAGTCTTCTGTTTGGAAAACTTTGATTCCGACTCTGGACTTGGAAGATTTCTGACAGGCCCGGTTAACTTAGGTCTCGTTGATGGAAGAATTGGTGAAGCTGCAGTCTCTTCTTCACTTTCACTGCTAATATCTCCCTCTTCTAGTTCATTATCAGAGAGGCTGAGGGGAAGAGCCAATGGCCTGTCGATGTGGTTCTGAGCTTCATGTTTTTGGGCTGTAACTGGATATTTGTTCTCTTTGTTCACGTCCAACTTCATTGACCTGGAATCAACAGCTGTGCTTGAGAACTCTGCAAACAGGAGAAAATGAAGTGGATCAGAAAAGAGTGAAAACTTAAAAGGTTTTTTGTTACTGCAGCATCATAATTACCCATCTGAATCAACTGGATTTATATATCTAGTTATCAAATCTAATCATTTTATTGTGTTTAGCTCTGTGTGGAGCACGCACTCCAGGAACTAGTGAGCTAGAGGCTGCACGATCGAACCCACTGCAGGGTGTCACTGAAGGGTACCTGACCTGAAAAATTATAACTGGACCACCAACCAGAGCTGGGAGCAGAGCAGAGGCAATCTGATTCTGATAGGAAATCAATGAGCTGCTTTCATTTAGCCCTTCACAGTCTAACACAAACTGAACAGGGAGGTTTGAAGGATTTCTTTTCCTCAGAAACATTTAATTTTGATTTTGTAAAATCGTGAAATATTTTCTTTTATAATTGACTCTTTAAAATATTTAGAATATATTGGGCCCTCTCTGATCCTAGAGGCCCTGGATGTTCTCCTCCATTCATAATGCATTCATGAGTTATTAGATATAATAAAGTAATCTGTAAGCACTATAAACTCTGCATAAATATGACTTATTGTGAAGTGTCATCACATCTTGTGTGTATGTGTATATATATACGTGTGTGTGATATATATGTATATATATATATATATATATATATATATATATATGATAGAGAGTACTGGTAGGATGTTACCTTTTTGAAGGCTTTTGACATGAGGAGGCTTGCCATG
>OMLC01065170.1:0-18288 GCA_900302585.1 Regalecus glesne | reverse complement strand
GAGTCAGCTCTGCCCAAGAAATCCTGACCCCTCCCCAACTGTTCCCACTCTGCTGCAATGACATGAAAAGATACAGATGCATGCATGTACACACACACACACACACACACACACACACACCTCCTTCTCACACAGACAAACATCAATAAAAGCACCCCCTTCCCGCACCTCCTGGGAGCACATGCAGAGGTGTTGGCAATTTTTCGTGTGTAAGAGATGAGCATGTGACTGCCTCTACCCTTTATTTTAATGAACACCCCCCAAGGCATTCCTCCGCTGATGACACCAGTGAACACCATGGCGGCATCACACACAAACATGCCTTCTCACCACGACCTTCTGATCCCTGTCATCTGACGCTGGAAACATTGGCATCTCATAGCAGAACTACGCTCACTCTGTGCGGTTCAAAAGAACTAACCCATCTCACATCATCACATCCGACCCCAGTGCTGATGGATAGCGTTTCTTTACCTGCGCGCATTAACTGCTGTTTTCTAGATATCAATGGGCCTCACTATTGTGCATGTCCTCAGCAGTAAGATATATATGACATGGAGTAATTTTTGTCTCATATTTCTGTTATTGATGTGCAATGTGGTGAGAAAACATGGAGGAATATTTTTTAACAATCATGACATTCACTCTATCCATTTTATTTTAACTCTGTTTGTCTTTTAATGCTACATTAAAGCTGGCTTTGGCACAATAAGCAAGAGTCACAATAGCCTGGGTAGGGGAAAAAATCGTTTGAATGGAGATTTCCATTGAGAGATATTTTTAGTCCAGGATCAGCCTCATCACACTTTCGGAAGTTGACCCATACAGAATTATCCAGTGAGACAAACAAGGCTGTCATTCTGACAAGGCTGTCTTTCCATTATATCATCTGACTGCTCTAATGAGCACTTATGGAGAAAATAATACATTTGCACCTACCACCAGTATCCCGTTGCTGTTGGACTTAATGAGAACAGCTAAACAAAGCATGTCTTTATGTAAGGTAAGTGAGAAAAAAATAAGTGGCAAATATTGAGGCTACCTGCTAGGTCCTTATACCTAGCCATTAAAGTGGGTTGGAGGTCAGGCAGTGTGCAGGTCGTCATCCTTTCCATCAGTGCAAAACCATCTAATACAGCTGATAATTAACACAGAACACTTTCACATTGGGTAACCCTGGACAGTCATATAATTGCCTGTTTACGAAGGTTGTGTTAAAAGTGGCATATCAAATGAAAAAAAAAACATGTTTTCAGGGAGGAGAATCAGCATGTGTTGTTTGAAACCAGATGAAACAGGTGACTGGGCTTCTTACCTGATTGAGGACTATAATCTCGTCTGCGTCTACGATTGTGGAAAGCCTGTGGGCAATGAACACTGATGTCCTGTCCTTCACCATGTCCTTCATTGAATTCAGAATGTTCTGCAAGTAGACAGGTAAACACTGCCATTAAGCTTCGCAACAGTAAAATCTTCAAGATTTAAAGAGGAACATTACTGTCATTGTGCAAGCAAGACAAAATTACAAAAAAATCATTAAAGAAAAATATAAAATATTGAGGTAATATCCTAGGCTTCAAATTATTATTGTGCACAAAAATTAAATTCTAGCAGTATGAATGACAGGATATATATGAAATCAACATAAAGGCAATGTTAAGTCAACAGACTGCAGGAAAGCAACATCTATCCTCATATTACCATGAAGCTGAAAGCTCTACTTTCCAATGTTTACATATGATAATATGAAAAGCTACCAAAACAGTGATGCAATATAAAATTCATAAATCTTGGAAATAAATGAGTCAGTTAATTTCAAACGCCTAATGTTCAAGGACAGGCTTGATTTGCTCTTTTATTTTAACATTTACAAAGGCTGTATAAAAATTAGTCCATACACTATTTATTATAAGCTTTTAAGTGAGTTGGAGCTTAGAGAGGGCCACAAAAAAGCAGCAAGTGGAGGGGGAGAAAGTGTAAATGATTGTTGCGCACATGGCTGTGTGGTGGCACAGGACAGGTTCCCACCTACAACTAATGGCTCATTTCTTAGTCAATCACCTCCCACTAATCATCCCATGGCAATGGAACAGAGAAACCTCTGAAGTGAGCTTAATGATTGCTTACCTCAATGAATGACAGAGGGGGTGTTTGTATTACAGACAGTGTGTGAGGAGTTGTAGTGAGGTTCAAGATTCAAAAATGTTTATTGTCATATTGTCATTCTAGTTGTACAAGCACACTCCTGGGAAATTCTTTGGGAGGCTCCATTACGTAAATATATGATTAAAAGATAAAATGAAAGGAATACACACACCCACTGTATGCATATACAATAAATAATCAAGTGTGGAGCTCCTGACGAGTCGGCCTCCCCCTATGACGCCATCTTGATAGGTGTCAACACAACACACGCAACAGAACATTGCATGTGCTTAGTGTCATACTCACCTCTTCTGTGATTGAATCTAGGGAGGATGTTGCTTCATCATACAGAAGGATAGGTGGATTCTTGAGTACTGCCCGAGCAATAGCCACACGCTGTTTCTCTCCTCCTGAAATGTCGTGAAAGCAAAACAAAACTGAGGCCAAGTTGAAAAAAACTTACAAACACTGTTACTCAAAAATATGCAGTCACCGAAGATCTCATTAACACCTTCAAATGTAGAAACATCAAAAATGCCAGCAGTAGCATATAGTTTCACTTAATTATTTGCAATAACCAGCAGGGCACTAAAAGTTTCTCCTGTGTTGACATGTCCTTGAGCAAGGAATTGAACCCCCTAACTGCTCCCTTCAGTTTCCCACTGCTCCTATAAAACGGGATGGATTAAATGCAGACGAAAATTTTCATTTTAAGAATGGAATGACAAATTAAAGTGGCTTTCCTTTCCACTATGCATGGATCAGCCTTTTATCAGATAGGTGCACAATGAGGACCTTTGAATGCAACTGGAGTTTGGATGGTATTATTTTCATGAGCCATGCAGAACAGTGGTAAGTGTTAGGAGCTTCCCAGCTTCTTTTTACACCTTTCAGCCCCCCCCACACACAAAATCACCAGCAGCAGTCACATCCATAATTGAAATTTTTGAAGTTAGCCATTTCTTTTACTCCCTCTCTCAAGTCTAAATAAAGAAAAGTTATGCTGACAGTAATTGTGAGTTGAATGTTGAGTCAAAGACCACACTACTGGTATATTTATATAGGCTTAATGAATTATGAAGTGATTCTAGGAGCTAGGGTTGTGCAATATGTCAAAATTCTCCTACTGGCCAGTCAGCCCAACAATTGGTGAATGTGTGCACCCTTTTTAACAAATGCAATCATGAAAGAGCTTGTTAAAAATGAAAACAAAATCCCTTATTTCTGATTATTTTGGCTTAAAACCAGATGCAACAGGTAAGCTGAAGGACCTGAATGAAGTTATTTTCTATCTTTGCAAACGAGTATTGCTGGTAGAAGATTCTAACTGCACAAAGAGTTTTTAGTCTAGTTCTGATTATGATTTATGAATTGATGTTGCTTTTCAACACCCATTGATCAGAGAGCAACTACTAAATTAGCTTAAATGTCATTTTGTGAAATAAATTCACAAGAATTAGTTGTGAAGTTTAAAAAAATTCTTTAGATTCCCTTACCAGTCCCACAAGGTGAAATATTTTCTGCATTTAACCCATCCTATTACATAGCAGCAGTGAGCACTGCCATGTGGCGTTCAAGGAGTGGCTGGGGTTCCGTGTCCTGCTCAAGGACAAATTGATGTGCTTTCTGTAGGACCGAGGATTGACCCTGCAACCTTCCGATCACCAGATGACTGCTCTATCCACTGAGCTATGCCACCCTTAAATTCATAACCAAGTGATAGTCTTATTTTCACCTGTATGTTGTTGATCCTTGTGTATATATCTGAGGACTGTTGTGTTACTGTGGTGTCATTTCATGTGAAGTATTCTCTGAGAGCCTTGACACCAGGATCAAATTCCATGTTTGTGAAAACCTGCAGAGCTCGGTAAATGTGAGGCATTCATTGTAAAGTGCTTTGAGTGGTTGCTAGACTAGAACAACGCTTCTAAGAACAAGTTCATTTACCATATGCCATTCATGCGGACAATAAACTAATTCTGGGACAAAGGAAACACCAGTGTCGGAAACTTTCAGAATGTTGGAGATATGTTTTTTGTCAATCACTAGCATGTATTATTTTGATTTTGGTTATTTAGATACTGAGGGGACGTGAAAGCCGATCCCATGTAGTCCCTTGAGACACATGACAAGATTCATTATGAATCAAGATGTGAACAACAACAACGTGTCTCACTGTCCAAGTGCAATTGGATCCCCAGACAAAATTTAATGCCAGGTCTGAGCACAGCCACATAATTACATCCAGGCAACATGAGGACTTTCTAGTTGTCCTTGCACCTGATTTAGGTTGGCCTCCATTCGGAAAACTTTCTTTCCAGTAGGCAGTGTGGGCCATGATTAACACAACAAGAATAGTGTGGTATACCTGACAGTTTGAGGCCCCTCTCTCCAACCTGGGTGTTGTAACCATGGGGCATCTTGAGGATGGCATCATGGATGCCTGCCAGACGTGCTACTTGGTACACATCCTCTGGTGTGGCATTTATGTTCCCATAATGGATGTTGTAGTAGATAGTGTTGTGGAATAGAACAGCATCCTGTTAATGCAGTAAGAGGAAAAATGAGCGGTCAGAATAATTTTCAGTCACAGAGATAGAAAAAAGGACTTCAGAAATTAGGAAGGGAGAGAGAGAGGAAAAAAAGAGGAAAAAAATACGGTTCATCTAGCATCTAGCATCTGTCCAAATCAAACTGTGGGCTTGCTGCAGTGAAAGTCTGGCTGAATTAAACTTCCAATGCTGAAATGCCTTCTAATTTTACATTGTTCTATGCTGCCCTCTTGTTGTATATAATTAGTTCAGGTAGCACAATGAATTACAATAACTTTTAAAGAGACAGATATGACAGTAGATTGAGACACATGGATATTTATGAGGAACTGTCTTCCAAAATAGAAAATGACAATCTACTTGCTGATTAAAATACATTGATATTGTAATATTGTTTTTTCCTTCATTTATTAGACCTGAGGTACGACTCCCACGGCTCTCCTCAGGCTGTCCAGGCTGACGTCTCGGATGTTCTGCCCAGCTATGAAGATGTTCCCCTGCTGGGGCTCATAGAAGCGGAACAACAACCGTACAATGGTGCTCTTCCTGCAACCAAACAGCAGACCTGTCAAAAATCACTCGGCAGGCTGGCTGCACTCCCACCAATTTTGATTGCTTTGTGATAAGGTTGTCTGTATGTACAAATAAGGTACATACCAGAAATTAGATGGCATATTTGTAAGCAAATGATGATGATATACAAGAAGATACATTTCTAAATGCCTACCCTGACCCACTGCCACCAACAATAGCCACCTTCTTCCCCGCAGGCACCTCAAATGACAAACCATTCAGGACATTTTGGCCATCCATGTATTCAAAATAAACGTCCTCAAAGCGGATGGAGGCGTCTTGAGGCATGACTGTTAGCACCGGCGCAAGATCTTTCTCCTGGAGAAAATGGCAGAGAATTAAGTCAGAGGAGGCAAACATGACCAATGGGGGGGGTGTCAAGGCCCAGTTATTTCCCTTAATAGTTGTCGCCCTTAATTTAAACAATGTTCTTTGCAGCTACTAAAGTATCAATAGTTGTCTATACTTTGTGCACACATGGATTTTTTTCCAAAACACTGGGCTTGAGCCAAGGCCAGCAGTGAAAGACAAAGTGTCTAACCCCAGAGTAAAAGCTTCTCCTGCTCTGCTTCTGTACTAATAGCGACATAATCACCCACAATCCCCTTCAGCCACTGAATAGAGATGATAACACATGGCCCATTAGTATAAACAGATGCTAATTTCACACACCCAGAATGGGAAAAAGACAACAGGGCAAAAATAAAAATTTAAGTTTTTGCGTAGCAGTTTAGAAAGAGGGGGATTTTAGAATGATTTTACATTGACATAATAGGCCTACATGTTGTTGATTTTTATTTTTTTTAAATTGAGCACTGCATTCAGGCAGTAATGGGCTTCTGGGCAGTGCCATCCCACAGGGAAACACAATGGAGTGGAGCATGCAGATTCCTTTCTCCTACTGTAATTACAGGCCTGAGATAGGAGTGGCATTCATATTGTTAACCAGCAGGCACACGTTTCCACTTAAGTATACTTGTGCGACACAAGATGGGCTGCCTAGTCTTGGCAAAGAAAAATGAAAAAAGTGAAAGGTCTCACTCTCAAAAACAACTGACAGTTACGACATTAAAAGGAAAAACAGGTCTATTTTTCAAAAGCCGCATTGTGTCAGAGGTATTTAGCAAGGTTGTGAAAGTTTGACCATCATTTTATAATTCACAAATAATTATGCGAGTCTCTACCCTCGTAAAAACAAAACATAAAAACAGTTTCTTTGGAAATTGTTTTGGGTTTTTTATAGCAATTTTTTTCACAGTATCAGTTTGCTCCAGGTTCATTTTTGCTTTCAGTTCTCTCACTAAACCTTTTGCCTCTAAGCAAAAGTTCAGCACTATCACTGATGGTTGTATAGGGTGACTAACTCCATTTAACTGCTAGGGATTTTTTTAAAAGGGCAATTCAGTTTCTGTACTAGAATGTGGTCCAGAGCAGGTCAAACTGACAGGTTACCTTGATCTTGGTGTCTACGCTGAGCAGGGTGAAGAGTGTGTTCATATCTATTAGTGCCTGCCTGGTCTCTCTGTACACTGTGCCCAGGAAGTTGAGAGGAAGGGAAAGCTGGAACAGCAGGCCATTCACCATCACCAAGTCTCCTACTGTCATGGTACCTGCACAAAACCATCAATAAAAATCATAGCAAGGGGTCATTTTATATGAGTCACAATTTATTATACATGTTTAATTTTAATAAAACTAGCTTAACTACTAAGGAAAATTAACCTTATAAAAATCTAAAATCAAGTTTACTGTGAATACGTCAAACCATTCAGAGTAAAATATGTATATTATCCGTCTGTGATTTCTTGTCATATCACTTTTCTTGTTTTGTCGACATTTTCATAATACAGATTAGCTGTATCTTTCCTCGTCACCTTCAAATGTTTACGCGGTTTAAATGATTTTGTTTTGAGACATTTTTAGGGGAAAATTGCATTCTTCTGTAGACTGGAGGAATTCAAACTCACACCCCAGCTTCTTCCTCCCTACATTATGACAATAAACCATTTGTTGCTTCTATCTCGGTGTTTCGCCTCAATTTACACCATGCCCATTTCCATTTCACCCACCTGCCATAATGCCCTTGCTGGCAAGTACCATGATAGCGGTGAGCCCAACACTAAAGATGACGCTCTGTCCAAAGTTGAGCATGGCCAGGGTGGCTGTGGTTTTCAGAGAGGACGACTCATAGATCTTCAGGAAGCTGTCATACCTGTCAGCTTCATACTTCTCATTGTTGAAATACTGCAGCCAAAAGAGGTGTGAAAAGAGGGGGAGGACAGCAACATGAAGGATGAGGGGAGTGAGAGAGAGTGTCACAAAAATTGTTAGGGTTGAAGGGTGAGGGAAACAGAGTGCGATTGTAAGCAAATATATTGCAGCAGTTGGCCTCTCGGCAGCATTTGTTTTTTGTGACCTGTCTAAGTAGTGTATGGGTCTCTGTTGGCCTCAGAGCACTTTCCCATGTTCTTTTACTTTCTAACTGCAGCTCTAAAAGTACCAAGTGGGACAATACCACAAAACCCAGTGGCCTGTTGAGCAAACTAAAGGTTTTCTAAACAAAGTGACAATGGTAAAATGACCAGTATTTTCAGCAAAGCGATATACTGGCAAAACACAAACCAAGGCTATGGCCAAATACATCTCCAGGGAGCCAACACAAAACTACAGATCACTACAAAGGTGGTAGAACCAGGTCAACAATTGAATTTTCTGTTATTTGCTCTATCCATGTACTAAACCAGTTGATTCTAATCAATGCCATTCTTCAGCTAGGTAGGGGGAAACTAGTCAATGAAATAAGCTGGTTTAGCACATGGGTGGAGCAAATATAACCCAGACTGGATCTCAACACATTGAGATTGTGATATTCAGATCAAGCAGTCATTAGTGAATTCTGACTCTTTCTGATCCCTAAAAGTAACTTCATTTGTGACCAAGCAACCAGGACAGTGACCAATTCCAGAGGTGCTCAACTCATTCACACAAGCACATAGTGTCTGGATTAGGCTACTTATGGACATGCTGACAAACAAGCTGATATTTTTTTCCATAACCAGATCTTCTATAAACCATCACAGTGTGACCAGTGTGAAGTTGAGACTTTGGGCTATTATGGAATATGTTCAAAATGGGTGTTGGCTGATTTTTGTGAAAGGTTATATGGAAAGAAAGTGGCAGAATTTTCTAGCAATGGTTTTCTCTTTTTATTCACAAAGGATCTGAGTGTACTGAGGTCGTGCATGGGTTACAGCAAATACATTTTGATTTGCCTGACCTTGTTCTCCCACCTCTTCTACTGTAGGCATAGTGTTTTCAGCATTTGGGTAATGCCTCACATCTACTACTATATTCATCACACCTACAAATAGAGCAAATCTTGGCTTTTTAACTATTCTTTTAACCCTTCATAAATAACAATTGAAAATCATTTTAACCTTTATATACTTGTCCCCTTTTGATTTATTATTCATCGTGATGTCTATATGAGCAATATCGAAGAATAACTTGATTTACTTAGTGGTAAACAATAAGGCTTCTTGAATCCTGAATCTTTAAGAATGCTTGCAAGAATAATGGACACACCTTGGGTTTTACTATTCCTGGTATCAAGACAAGGAGCTAACCATTAAGAGAAAAAACCTGGGTCTGTGAACCCATAGAATCTACTCATTAACAATTCAGTCTGTATGCCTTGACATGCTGTAAAGGCTGTGTCCTTACTGAAACCTGCTGCCAGCGAGTGGGTGGCAACATAAAAAAATAAAAACTAAATAGAATAAAACAAGCCTCGTAAATGGGCAAAAAGCACATCTGAGTTTGAGGTTAAACACCAGTAAACAGTCTATGGTGCAATTATTACAACAACACTCTTAAACCCAGCTGCCTATTACCTAATATTACTGTTTGTTTAGGGTCTACTATTGTTTTTCTGCTCTGGTTAAGTGGGCGATTCATCACTTTAGCCGATGGTGGTGGTAATGCCGCTAATGTGCTGTTGATTTGCATATAGGGACATGTAGGGAAGGATGGAAGTAGCACAAGGAGGACAGATTGAAGCAGTGTGAGGTGCTGTGTTCAGGTTCTCATCCAGCCCTTTGTGAAAGTGGAACGGATTTCTGAGTGGGAGGAGATCTAATTACATATGCACACTCGGGCTCACAGTGATGCTAAAACCAGCCACATTGACACAGATGACACAAAGCAACACAGAGCAAAACATTAAGGAAAACAGGATGTAAAGTAATGTAGCACAGAAAACAACGCAACCAAGATATCCGGAACCAACAAAGCATTGGAAACTGGGCAGTGATTATGCCATGTATTCTGTATATGACCAGGTTACCTAGAAAGACGAAATAGCAAAGAAATGCGGGCTAATCATGCAACTGTGAAAAGTTTAGCAATGCTAATTTCCCCTAGCGTCTCACAAATATCCCTTCTCAGAAGTTTCTATTTAAAACTGGGGCCCGCATAAGCGCAGTGGTAAAGTACACACTTCGGGAACCCACAATGCCTGACTTGGAGGCACTGGCTCTACCGCAGCCCCATAAAATTCTAATTATTCAAGATTTTATGGAATGGTCTACACTGAAAAAAATATTTTTCATTTTACTTTTCATGAGCAATAGAGGTAGCATAGCTCAGGTGGTAGGGTGGCCATCAAGTAATCAGAGATTGATGTTTCAATCCCCAGCCCCGGCAGAAACTGTTGAGGTGTGGTTGAGCAAGACACTGAACGCCTAACTTATCCCTGCGCATCGTGCTGGAGTTGCACTCACTGCCCCTATACAACAGGCTGGGATATATGCAGAGAACAAATACCACCAGCCTTGTTTATGTTTTAATAAAACACTATCACTTCAACTAATTTCACTTTGAAAGGGTTTTGTAGACACTTTATTTCAATAAAAATGAAACAGGCTGAAGACTCCTTTGTCTCTCGACAGCAGGATAATTAATTAAAATAACAGCTTAATGGTAGCATTGATAGACATAATTAATTAATAGTGACAGCAAAAATATGAGCATTTTAGTATTTATAGTCTGTGACTGTAATTTATTCATACCCCCCTTGTAGTAAAACATCAGATACCTTCGAATAATTGCTGCCGACTATTCGAAGCCCAAAAACTGTATTCAGGACAGCTTTAATCTAATTGAATATAAATTGCAGTATATCCCACTTTATCTTACATGGCTTACTTTCCCAAAGTAGATAACAGTGTTTGACAACATGTTTTAGAGTGTGTGTGTGTATGTGGCAATGACGTTACTGTCAATGCCACTGCATGTGCAACATAAAAAAAATGGCACTGTCGTGTATGTAAATCTGACTGCCACAATATCGGATATATCTGAGATTGGCCAATCAAGCTAAAGCCCAGCTGATTCTAGTCACCAGCCAATTGATCAATGCATCTCTAGTGATATTTGTATTGTTTGTAGCATATTGAGAATGACTAGCCCTCCACCTGGCTATATCTGCACTAAGGTGCTTGAGAGATCAATGAGAAAGGATTCCTGTACACTCAAATCCATGCTGTACATCACTTGATTTAAACCTTCGGCCTTGTCAGAGGGTACATGCTACTTATTTGTAGCAAGTGAAATGAAATTTGGAAGAGAAAAAAAAGGGGGTGAACTGTTTTCGACTCAAAAGTGGTGGAGAGTGAGAGATAGGTGTGGGGAGGGCTTTGTAATCTGATTAATTAAAAAGCAAATTCTGCCAGGGGTAATCATGCAAATGAAACACAGCATTATCACAGAAGAGTAAATATTTGCTCACGTCAGTGTGCTTGGCTTAGATGAGGGGTAAGAGACTAGAGCGAGACATGGGGGGGGGCTGAAAAAGAGGGGTAGGAAGGAGGAGGTAGTGTAGGACGGGGGCAGGAAAGCAATTTCAGTGGGTGAGATGAGGAGAAAGTGGCACAGAAGGGATAGAGCTCCTGAAACTACAGAGCTTGATGTGGAGAAGGGGCTCACCTTAACAGTCTCATAGTTGAGGAGAGAGTCAATGGCTGCATTTCCTGCCTCGTTGTCTGCTTTGTTCATCTGTATTCGGAATTGAGTCCTGTGTGCAAAATGGACACAGGACAAGTCACATGAAAGCAGAATGAAGCACAAATATAAGGATCACAGTATCACATACATCATTGTTAATAACACAAAGCAAGCCTCAGATAAAAGTATGAGAATTATGGCAAATTGAGAGCGTAAAGTCAATCTGGCAAGTTAAACAAAGGCAACAGCCACTAAACAACAACACACAATGATGAGTCACCCCGACAGAGACAGACAGATGCATTTATACCTCCATTGAGTGACAAGAATAGTGAAGGCCGTGTATGCTGATAAGGTACCCAGAGTCACAGCAGCAAACTGTCCACCACACTTGTAATACTGCGGAGAAAAGAATAGTCAAGACAAAGCATCTCCCACACACTGCTATCAAAAGGTTTCTGTAGAAAAGCAAAGCATTGGAATTTGAGTAATCACAAAAAAATTGTATGTACTGATTTTTTTATTTATTTCCATACCTGGATTATTAAGTATAAACAAAGCTAAATCTTGAGTATTTTTTCCTGGTATTAGTATCACAAGGTATAAAGGTAAAATGGAATGCATTTATATGGCGTCTTTCTAGCTGGAACAGCCACCCCAAGCACTTTATAATCAATAAATACCTCACATTCACCCATGCACATACAGATTCATACAGCGGTGGCAGTGTCAGCCATGCAAGGGAACAACCAGCTCATTGGGAGCAGTAAGAGTTAGGTGTCTTACTCAAGGACAGAGACATTTTTGCAAGGAGCCAATGATCAAACAAGCAACCCTCCAGTTAACAAATAGCCTGCTCTACCTCCTGAGCTGCTGTTGCCCCCCCCCTTTGTATAAGTGCACTCTCTTTGACCATTCCACTATGAAATTGAGTGATACAAATGGAGGGGAAAATACAGGAACTAATCGTGCTAATGTTTTAGCTATTTGGGCAATGGAGTCTGCCCTCATTACAGGCAAGCTGACATTATGGTCCAGAGTAAGATAATAACATGAAACCATCGTGGAGCCATTCTTTTGGTGCTAGCCAACAGGAGGAGGGGGGCATCTGTTGAGGGTACACACCACAGGAAGAAATTAAACCACTACAAAGTGTTGGGATTCATCATTGACACTAATGGGCTTCTCGTTGCCACCAACACTTCTTGGGGTGCACATTTCACTTTGAATGCAAATGACAGTATCCCACTACCGAATTGGAGACAATCTGTTCGGAAAAACATTTCAATGATTGAGGATCAGACTGAAGGAATGAAAAAGATGACCCGTTATTTTTACAAACTATTAAGAATGTGCCCAATTAGCTTGAAAGTCAGAGATGTGGGAACAAACTCCGGAAAAAAGAATTTTGATGATCTTAGGAAAAAAACTTAATAGCCAAGTCAAATGATACTAATTGGATATAACAACTATACTCTCTCGCTTCGATGCTTCAAGATTTCATTCTGAATTTCATCTCACCAGGATGGCACTGACGAGGCTCATCTCGAAGATGGTAGGTCCCAGATTGAAGATGAGTGCACTGAGGACAAAAGAAATCCCCCTTGTGCCACGGTCAATAGCCTTGGACAGCGCCCCTGTTTGGCGGCTAAGATGGAAGCCCAAGTCCAAGTTGTGCAAGTGAAGGAAGACATTCTTGGCAATGCGACGGATGGAACTCTGTGCAACCTTGCTGAACACAGCGTTCCTCAGCTCGTTGAAGAGCGCTGAACCCGCCCGTGACACACCATCTGGGATAGCAGGGGAGAGAGAGAGAGAGAGAGAGTGAAACCAATCTGCTGTGAAAAGTAGACAGGTTCAAAGAGCAGGGCTAACACTCAAGTGAAAGTGGTTGGGACTTATTCTATCCCTGTGTCACATCTGACGGATAATCATGTAGATACTGGTGGGGGTGGGTGGGGTAGCAAATTTAAAAAGGCATCTAGCCCATACCTATTGTGTCCTTTAAGATACAGTATACTTGAAGGGAATAGGAACTAAACAAGTCCGGGTTAAGGGGTAGTCAACCACTCTTAATTGAAGCCTTGTAAGGGATAGCAGGACAGGTCTTGCAGACCAGAGTGGATATGAGGAGCCTTAGGGGGACCAGCAGCCTCCCCAAAGCCTCTCTAATTACAGAGCAGGATGCTGTCTGACGCCTCCCTAGCAGGCCCGCTTACTGGAGACAGAGGGAGGGGGATGAGAGTGTGGGTGGGTGTAGGGGGATGGGGGGCACGTGTGAACAGAATACCAGAACAGAGGGAGGTTTCAGGAGGAGTACTGGAGAAATAAATGACTGCACTTTTAAATGAACAAGTACTATTTCACCATTGTCTAAGCCTAGACCTTCCCTCACTGATATGCTTAAAGAGCAAGGGCACAAGTGCCCTTGGCTCACTTTGTTTTCATTTGTGAATTACTTCAGTTTTACAAGTAACTTGCTTGAAGAGCAATAGAACCAAAACAGCTTTTTGGCGTTTTCACGCCAAATTACACAAGCCTGTCATCAATTTCTAAGGAAAAACATTAATTTGTTTACTTGGAGACTTTTTATGAACTTTTATACAAGCAGATGGTCTGCATGACTGTCACAAATTAATATTAGCCAGTGTATGAGTAAGACATGTGGTGATTTTACCGGGTTGTGTGAACACAACTTGTCTGCTGAAACCAAAAGCAAGGTAATAATAGCACCGTCTGCTGGTCTTCATTGGCTGTAATGTGGCGTTAAATGGGAATGCTCAACTAATAAACAATATGTCCATATCTGACAAGGTAAGATGAACACTGAGCAACCTTTTCTGCTGAATTATACCTGCTGCTGCAGATAGACTACATGCATTGGGCTATAAGCCTTGCAAATAGGGAACAGGGAGCACAAATCAGTTCTCCAAGACCATCCTTTTCAGCCTTGTTTCCTCCTCTAATGCACCTCTGTCTTGAGTTTTGCAACTCTGCTCCAATTATTCTACAGGCATTAGTGTGAAAGACTTAAGAAGGTTCATTAAAATAAATGGCTACAGGGGAAAAGTGTACCAAGCTGATCTCACTCAAGGCCAGAATGACTTGTACAGAGTGCCCGGTTCAGGATTATTCATACATGTTCCCTGCCCCTTTATTTCTTCAACTACCAAAGTAGATATGCTCTAAAGAGAAGGATACTTCACATCCTCCACAGACCTCTAATCCCTCTGGTATTTATCGAGCAAAATGCCTCAAAAAGGCCTACAAGAGGTGTTGTGGTTTTAATCCTCAAAATAATTCTAAAAGCATCATCCAAAGCATTTTTAAAACGAAATTAACAATCTCTGCCCTTCTAGTTAGGAGATGCATCTAGCTGCGTTTGCTTTGGGGGCACACAGGTAACGCAGTGAAAAGTCACCGGAATAGATGAGAGGGCCATCTGTACAAATGGAGGTGAACTCCAACACAGAAAGCCGGACATAATGTAAATAACGTGGACAGAAAAGAGGAGATTGCAGAATGGTATTGATATGGATGTGTTGGGAAAGGTCAGTTTGTAGATAATAGGCAGTCCCATGGTCTCCTCTGATGAGCTTGGCACCTGCCAGTGAAACACAAGTCTGGGACTCACAGCCAATCAGCACGGCTGTTGCCATGGTAGCCACAGTGCTTGGCGCGTCACTCAGGTTCAGCATGTGTCCCGACATCTGGTTAAGCTCGTCTACCGCATACTTAAACATGAAGGGCACCGTCACATTGGTAATCTGGAGAGGGAGGGAGACAGCATTCAGAGGAGGAGGAAAAAAACAGAGGGGAAATAGTTTCAAATGTCCTGCTGGGGACTGCATATTTTTCAATACAGCATGGCTTTGTTATACATTCTACATGTATGTATGCCCCATCATGTGTACCATGTCCACAAGCTATGAATCAAAATTGTGTGTGTGTGTGTGTGTGTTATCAGCTGGTTGTTCTAGAGCTGGTGAGGTGGCTGATGGATCCTGCTAATGGAATTGAGATGGTTATTAGGGCTAATTAACAGCACAGGGACAGCTGCATGATTCAGACTGGGCAGACCACAGTGTGTGAGGATAGCCAGAAAACACAGGAGCGCACACTAAGAATTTTCATTTGTACCCCATTTCAGCTGAACCTTTGTACCCATTACCAGGGTGACTGTTTTTATTGTCAAATTTACTGTCTGAGTATTTTATCCTCCCAAGAGCAGATTGTTGAGTTTTTCTATCAATTATTTGTGATAAAATATACTGCGGCAGCTTAGTAGTAGAGTGCATGCTTCAGTGACTGATGAGCCACAGACTGCAGGTTCGAACCCATCACGGGGTACCAGGATGGGCATCTGGTCTTAATCCCTCAAGCAATCACACATAAAACAGACCTGTCATTTGAGATAATATAATTAAATACATTCTAATAAAAATCCATTGTACTTTATTGTGATTTGTGCTGGATAAAACAAAATCATAAAGAAATGGATATGTGTAAAGAAAAGCAGACTACAAAAGGTCCTATTCAGCCCCAATGAAGCAGATTATACTAGCATGGCAGAATCTAGATTGCAGAGGCCACAATATCCCGAGTTTTTTTCTTCTACCATTGCACATTATGCCCAGAAAATAGAAGTCATACATGTCCCTCAAGGCAAAATATTGGTTACTTTGCTACCAAGACAACAGAACATCACACAAAAAAGCTCGAGCACATTATCACTAGACCAAATCATGCCCTCAATTCTGCCATTGATACATGATGAGGATGGATATGCTCCGTTTATCTATCTAGAGCCAACAGCAGAGATTATCTCTGCACCATGTCAACCTGAACCTGTAGATATGACAACTCACAATATCGAGATCGAGTCAAGTAGTGAAGGAGGGCCTTCAGGCTACAGGGGATTGGCAATGTTTATGGTGTAAGACTCAGCTACATAGGCTTGCAGTAAGACAAACCCAGGACCAAATCCCAGGACAGAGAACTTCATTTCAGACAACAATGATGAGATAGTTTTTATCAATATCCTGAAGTTAAAGAAATATAAATTTTGTGGTGATGTGGAGTGCAGGGTGATGCTGCATTTTAACATAATCATTCAGCTGATTTAGCAATTGTCTCCACACAGCTGGTGGCACTGGTACAAATAGACAAAAAAAATAATAAATCAAGGCCAACTCCAACCAAGCAGGAAAATAGAAGATTAGTTTTCATGTGTGTTCTCTCCTCCTCTGTACACACTAGAGGGAGCTACGCTGAGTGGCAACAGGATATCCATATTTGTGCACAGTGAATATCTGATTGTTTTCCAGGGTGTAAATTAGAGACTACCAATAATGACCGAGGAAATACACCATACAGTGACTGATATTGGAAATGAGTTTTGTTTTTCCCAAAAAAGGTGACCATTTGAATTATCAAGAGGTCATCTCCAATCACAGATCTTTTGTTGAATTAGATGTGACATCAAGCATGTTCAAGAGCAAATTCCAGCATCTACGAATGACTTTCCAACTCAGTACCATATGTTATAGCATAAATAAATTAGTGCTTTGCAGTAGGCTACACAAACCATTTTTCACCAACAATTGCAATGGAATGAATGAATGGCTTTCCGTCTCTGAATGCCAATTCAGCATTTTTTTAAAGCAGTGTATTCAGAAAGGACTGAACTTTTTCACATTTCATCCCTGTTACATCTTAGAATTTTAATACACTGAAATATTGTTCTCTTAAATGAAATACATTTCTGAAGCAAAATCTATTGATGAATATTTGTTTTTCAAAAATGAATGAATTACATTTCTATCGTCCAAAAGAATTCACCCCACCAGAGTCAATACTTTGTGGATTGGTTGCTGGCAGCATTTACAGCCCCTGTGAATCGTTTTGGTTGCCTGTGTGAGGTTTGCGGTTTGAACAGTTAGATTGTGGAATTTTTCCCCATTCCTCCATGCATATTTGTTCAATATCTGCTAAATAAGGGGGGCAGTCTGCGAATGGCAATTTTGAGGTCATACCAGAGATTTTCAAAAAGATTTAAGTCTAGGTTTTAACTAGGTTATCTGAGAGATACATGTTTTTAATATTTTTGTGCTATTCTCCTCGTGTGATTTGGGTAACTGAGCTGATGAAACCTTTTTCTCTCAACATAGCACTCTAGCTGACCTTATCAGGTTGTCCTAAAGGGTTTTTTAAGGATTCGGTACCATTTAGAGCGAAGGCGGTATATTGAATATCCTCAAACAGGTGACAAGAGATCACCTGTTTGAATGACGAAATGTTTCTGAATAAACGTCTGATCCAGTTGAACCAATTCACCTCTTTTTGTGATTGTATCTGTTGCCTTTTACTCTTTATAGCCTCTACCTCTGCCCTTTAGGGGGAGGGTATATGGCATGGATTCCTAAAATCCCTTTAAGTAAGCATGTCATGGTCTGGATCTGTTAAAATTGACCTCTTTAACAATAGTCTTTGAAAAAAAGAAGTCATGTTAGTGAACACATGATGTTAATGATATAACTACATAATTAAACACCACAATTCCTGGGGTCTTTTTAGAAAAAAAATTGTCACAAGTCACAAATTAGGATAAAGAAATAAAATAAAAAGAAATAAAAATGCTATTTGACCCACAATTGACTAATGTTGGCTGCTATGTTGTAGTACCAGTTATTACTATTGTAAATACATATTTCATGTTGATGATTACATGAGACCACCTGGGCCGATAGGCATTGGCTTGCCATCATGCTTATAATAAGCTCAGGAATTCAGTTCAATTCAACTCAATTTCCTTTCTTGCAGACACTTTATCAAAGATGACGTACATTTGAGAGTTAAATACACTCTACATCGGGCAGGAATTTAACTCTGGTCTCCCATTTGGCAAGTGAGCATTCTACCACCAACCACCAATGCAGAGAAGAAACATTTCTATTAAAAAAATGACTAATGCAAGCCAAACGTATTTTAGGTAATTTGCAGAGAATGAATGACA
>OMLC01065167.1:5300-33868 GCA_900302585.1 Regalecus glesne | reverse complement strand
ATGGTCTTTTTCTGGTAGACAAATGCACATCTTGTAGCATTTTGAGGCTGGAAGCAATTAATAGAAATGTAAAGGAACGTACTTTTCCAGATTCTCATGGTCGGCTAATTCATCTCCATGGGGGAGGCAACAACCCAACAATTAGTAGCAGCCTCACAGTTAAAATGGAGGGGAAGAAACAAACAATTGATGGCATTTCCACGGTAAAGTTGTGTCCAGTGAGGCATGAGAGGCTTTAAGACCTGCTTTTTGAAATGATATAAACTGTTCACAAATTCCACCATGACATAAAAATAGTCTGCCTGGTGTTCAGCTCTCTTGCAGGGCCACCACAGACTGGGCCATTTCCCTCCTTCTTGCTGCCTCTGTTCCTAACGTGGCGGGTTTGTTGCTACAACTAGAAGCTCTCGGACCCCTTGGCAACTTCACTCCTCTAAAGGAAGACAATGGCAACCAGTGTCTCTTTCTGGGCTTTGGTAGAATGCTTGTGTGGACTCTAATACATTTGTTGATTTCAGTGTGATGTGGAAAGCATAACATAGCCTGGCCCTGCACTTCATGCTAATGAGTGTCTAGTTCACTACTGAAGGCTGGAATGTGCTTTTGTGTAGATGCACGTAAAACCGTCTCGGAGCACAGTGGTGCAACAAACGGCGTTCTGGTTGACCCTGGCACACAAAGGCTTGCAGCACTGCAGACGCACACTCTGAAATCGCAGCACTTATGGACCGTGTCTGCTGACCTACATGCACAAGCATAGCTACCTGTGTGAGCAGAGTATACTACCTATTGGTAGGACATCACAAAGTCATGGACATTATTGGCAGGGACAGTGGAACTGACACAGTATGGACACGGACACGATAAGCAAGATGGAGAACAAGCTCACAACACAGAACTAGATGAAAAGCAGATCCATCCCAGGGGTTATTTGTTCTTCTTGTTGTTAAGCTGAGGGTTGGTTCAAAAGACATATCCTGAAATTCTATCACAAATTTAAAAAAGTCTAATAGTGAAAGTAGAAGTTTTACCGCCAAACCACTCAGGCTGGTGGAATGTGGTCTCTGTATTTGACCCTCAGGGAGGAGTTAGGGGTTCAGTGTCCTGCTCAAGGACACCCCGACAGGCTTTCTGCAGGGACTGGGGATCGAAACACCAATTACTGGACAATGGCCCTACCTCCTGAGCTATGCTCCCCCTATGCAGTGTATTCCATGTTAATTGAGAGTGTAATCACCTGGAGTGACGTTGACGATTTTTAGGCCACTCTGTTAATAATTATGGTATCTCTCTGCATTTACTCCCATAAATGAGAGCGGTTCGTTTTACGCATCTTGATTAGTCCTCACATTGTGGACAAAAACACTGACTTAGATGGAGCTTGGGGATTGAGCCTGGATTCCCTTCCAGACACCCCCGGTGGATTCGAACCCACAACATCTGGTATTCTACCATAGAGCCAATCCCCCATTTATGGGGGATAGAGGCCTGATGGAATTCAGTTGTTATTGTTCATTATAAGTTGTTTGTGTCTCATTCTTTAGATATGTTTGCTGGGTTCTTTGTTAATGGTTCAGGAGTCACTTCTTTTCATGTCACCAGTGATGTGGCCTTTGAAAAGTGATCAGGGGCCTGTTTAGGGTTGACTGTGCTCAAAACGACACTTTGCATGGACAACAGTAACATAAATACTTGAAGCGTTTTCTTCAAGTCCTTACCTGCTGGGACTCAGCAACAATAGTGCTCTGTATCTGGCACTGTGTTCCTGTTTCACATTAAATTGGATAACAGAAGGATGCGATTTGGAGAAGAAGAAAAACTATTCATTTGACATTGTACGTGCATACAATGAAATGTGTCCTCTGTATCTAACCCATCCTGTTGTGTAGGATCAGTGAGCAGCTGCTACACCTGGGTACCAACTAACTCCAGTTTTTTTCCTATTGCCTTGCTCAGAGGCACAGGCAGGACTATTAACCCCAACATGCATGTCTTTTTAATGTGGGAGGAAACCAGAACACCCAGAAGAAACCAACACGGACACGAGGACAACATGCAATCACTAAGCAGAAAGGACCTGGGGTGGCATTCAAACCCAAAACCTCCGTGCTGTGAGACAACAGTGCTAACTGCTGTGGCACTATGTTGCCCAAGTAGTAGTGAAGGGCAATGTAGACTAGAAGCTCTAAGCAAAGAATGGGTGAATGAGATACTGTTGTTTTATTTCTTTGTAATATCTCTTCTGTCTGTTTGCCTCTTCCCCTACAGCCGGTGCTGAGTGATTTATGGCTCTGTTCCTAGACCAGGCGTTACTAGGCAGCAACATGGACACGTCAAACTTTGCTCATGTCATCTTCCAGAATGTGGGGAAGAGTTATCTGCCCCACGCTGCACTGGAGTGTCACTACACCCTCACTCAGTTCATAAAACCACATCAGAAAGACTGGGTTGGCATATTCAAGGTGGGTGCTCTTTGTTTCACTTTTGTCTCTGTTCGTGTGTTTTTATCAGTTTCTCACCAATAAAAACACACTGATGTATAAAACATTACATTCACATCTAAAATAAATTTTGCGTGGTACATATGCGTCAGATTGCTACCCTCCATCATTCAGTGATATGAGAGGTTCGTTTTACGTGTCACCATTAGTCCCAATGTTGTGGGGGTGGACGCAGTCTTAGATGGAGTTTAGAAGATTATGGTTGGATGCCCTTCCCGACACCCTGCTGTGGGTTTGAACCCCCAGCCTCTGTCTTGTCAGTACCTGAAGTACATGCTCTAACACTGAGCTACTGCGCCCCCCCCCGTCATTCAGTGATATGAGTAATAATTACAAGCAAGTGGTGTCGGGCTTAATAAAACAGAAGGAAACCTTTTCTTTACAAAAAGAGGTGAAGCAGTTCAACTGGATCAGAAGTTTATTTGGAAACGTTTTGTCACTCACCAGTGAAACTTTTTCTTATTTGTAGAAGCCACATAACTGAGGGTTGACTGAGGCATGTAGTGGGCAGAGTATTGATTCATTACTGAGAGTAGAATTAAAGCTCTTTGTTGTTGCTGTCATTGGTATTTCAAAAATTAACTTTGGCATCGGGAGCACAGTATTTTGATTCCCTGCCACAAAATTTGCATGTCCCAGATGGATCTGCTTATAGGAGTATTTTATATCCATTACATTATAGGGATTTGGCAGACCCTCTTATCCAGAGCGACGTACAACAATACAGTGACAGTGATTTATAGTGGCTGTGGTGGCTCAGCGGTAGAGCGCACACCTTCACGTTGGGTACAGCGGGTTCGATCCCACCACGGAGAGTCAGGAAAAGGGGATATCCCCTAAGCTTGGTAAATGTGAAGCATATGATGTAAGGCATCCTGAGTGGTCGTTAGACTAGAAAAGTGCTATATAAGAACAAGCTCATTTACCATTTAGCCTCCTCCTGCAGTGATTGATTAGAGTGGAGATGCAGCATAATAAGGCTTCCAGCAGCTGTACACCAGCAAGCTTATTCCTCTGCTGGGACCTGAATCTTGCGTCTGGGATCATAGCAGATCAAAATTTTTCTGAATCATGACCCAAAAACGTCTTTTATTTGCAAAGAAAGGTTTGACCTACCTTGAATTTTGACTTGTCAAGTATTTATTTCCTTTATATTACAATTCTGGATTTTTACATGACAAATTGGTGCAAATATGAGATAATGGCAATCTATTCAATGTAATTCCTCAAATCAGTGGCTCCCCTGATGGATTCTGCCTTGACATGTTTGCACTGCACGCACTGGGATGGAAGCATCAATTTATGGTATTATAATTGCTTTGATGAGACTGTATTGGAGTTGTACAATTATGATTTTTGCATAGTACATAAGCCCAAATAGATAGTTGTTGAATTGTGCATTATTTTTTCTTACCAAGACATAGATCTTGTTGACTAAACTGGTTTTTTGACAATGCTTTCTTAAGCCACCAGTGAAGGCTGGACAGTTTAGCTAGACAAGTTGGACTGCACTACACATGAGCGTATAACTTATTCAGTCATAAAGAGTATTTATCCACTAGCTCCTGGAGCTTTTGCTCTTTTGTTTGAGTTGGTTCTCATGAGTCACACACCCAGCCAACTTATTGTTGGCACTTGTGCATAAATCTCTGCAAGAGGTGTTCTTTCAGTTGTGACATCTCTTAAAATAATTGTGTCAGTGGGGGTGGGGCTTGCTGGCACCACTGGGAGGAAGACACACCTGAGGCAAGTTGGCATGAGAGCAGAGCATATACCCTCCCCTCTGAATTACCAGATCAGGTTCTTGGGCCAGCATTGCAATCTGAGCGTCTCTACCACCGCCATACTGGATGGAGTTGTGTATATGAGATGAATGAAGTGAACAAAAGGGACGGAGGCAACAGGCTGATATGGACCGAGGGAAGGATCAGGGAGGGCCTGACTGACACCACAAGGGAGTAATGGACTGCAGGGAGGGATATGCTGCATGTGCCATGGACAGCACAGTGCACTAGGCGGGGCTGTTGCTGGCTGGCAATCACTGTGAGGATATGGAGCCAAGGCAGGGGTGTGTGATGCGCCAGAGAAAGCCTGGGAAAGATCTCCGTGCCAACCACATCTGTTTTGAGCACAGTGTATTGTTCTTGTGTTTGTATGTTCTACATATGAGAGAGTACCGTTTTACGTGTCACCGTTAGTCCCCATGATGTTGGGGTGGACATGGACTTAGCTGGAGCTTAGGGGATTAAAGCCAGATGCCCTTCCTGTGTATTCGTTCTGGTGTAATAAGTGTGACTGGTAATGTCAACATTTGCCTCAGTCTAAAGCCCCACTATGACTCAGCCTTGTCACAAATGTGTGTTGTTGTTGTTTTTGTCTAAGATTTTGGTCATGTGTGTTTGTCCATGGCTAATCTGGCGAACTACCAGACCCAAGGTTTTGTGCTCAAGTTATGACTGTGTGATGGAGGACCTCTCATGGTTGGGGTGATTAAAAACCATTGAAAAACATGTATTCTCATGATTGCTGCTAGCTCTCACCAGCTAGCTTGCACAACCAACGCTGCTTTCGGTCACTGCCTGATTTGCGTCCGCCGTGTGCATGTGTGATTCACATCTACAGTGGAGCTGCATCAGGCAGATGGAGGCAAAAGCAGAACATCATGTATGAGTCTTAAAAGTAAATGAGAAGCTGATCATATTTTGTAAGCCTGTGAATCATCCACTGCTGATGTCGGCACAGGAGAACTGCAGGAACATTCGATGCACTGAAAACAGATACAAGATCTTTATACATTATTCACCTTGTTCATCTCGCTGCCACGTGGAGCAGCCATAGTCTCCAGTGATAAGACTCTACTATGAAAATATATTTTCTAGAGTCGATTCAGTCCCAGTTCCAGCTTGTGCGTCTCTTGGTAGTTGAAATGAACCCTTCTCCATGGCTGAGCTATGTTTACTCACTGTCATTTGTGAATAGAAGTCAGTCAGCCGAGCAGCCGTTCCCCTTGACTCACGTTCGGTTGTGAGAGCTGTGACCGTAAACACATCTGAAGTCTCCCCAATATTTTATTGCTTTAGAATCAAAGAAAGTCAAGCAGCAGAGCAGCTGTTCGCTTTCACTCATTTTCTATCATGGAAACTGACGGTTAAGCACATTTGACATCTTTTAATAAGGGCTTTGACATTATGATACCCTGATCACCGTCATTTCACTTTAGACTTGGTCGATTTCGTGCGAGGGTCCGCCAATGAGGCTGCACATCCAAAGACTGAGTGTTTTTATTGGGTAAATTCTTTTATCTGGGGCGCGAGGTATTTAAAACTTTTTTTTTCCATGTTCCTCGTTCAGTTAACTCGGGCTTTGCGTAAAAGTCTCATAATGGCAGGAAAAACACTGGTTTGCTTGTGCGTGTATTTCCCTTCTCCCAGTAGGCGGGGGGAAAAAGAGATGGTTTGTTGCCAAGTTCAAACACCGGCGAAGGGGAGATACGTGCGCCTGCTGGAGATCTGCACTCTATTGAGAGCGCTGCTCTTGCCTGACTATAAAATGGCTTCATAAACAGAGTGTGCTTCCCTCAGCATTTTATTTGGACGTGTGCAAGAGAAAGACAGAGCGAGGCACGCAGACCTGGGAATGCCAAGGCCCTGTGAGAAATGACATTACGTTTGGCTGCTGGGGGCGGATCAGGTAATGACTTGGGGGAGGGGGTGGTTAAATATTGTATTCAACAGTCTGTTCTAGTTGGATGGCATACCACGTTGTGTTTTTCCCCCTTAAGCGAGGCACAGACTGTGGCGGTATGTTTCTTGCACACACACACTAATTCCTTAAGACTCTAAAACACAGAGTAAAGGTGGAAAAGGCTGAGTGCAGGACCATAAATCCTGTAAATGTTCCTGGCTCTGCTGACAGATGGGACGTTTGGTGCCAAGCCCTGGCTTTTTGCATGCAAACAGATATCTGGATCTTGAGTCACTTTGCTTGGAGTGCAGCAGCGCCGTACTGTACCTAGTTGCAAATAAATTTGTTATTCGGTGCCAGCGGTACTGCCAGGTCTGATGACTTTAATTGGATCCGAGTGTCGCTGTTGTTTGTGGATTCTGGACGCATCGGTCGCTGCCTTTACATGAGCTGTTTATTGAGGATGTTGAAGAGGTGGAGGCGGGGCCAGATGGAGTCACATGAGCTCTGGACAGTATAATCCATCAATCAATCAAACTTTATTTGTTTGGCTCGCTCGGTGTGTAAAAATGCTATGCGGCGCACGTCACATGGGCCTGGAATGCAGCTGCGTAAGTCGGCAGTGAGATTTGCGCTTCTCCTGATTAAGAAGAACTCTTAATTAGAAATTTATTTTCTAATATGTTGTCTAATTAATAACAATCAAATATGTAAACCTAGCATTATCTCCAGAAGTACAAATTACACACCGAGCCATGCCAAATTGAACAAGACCCAAGTAGGGTCCATCCATCCATTCATCATCAATGGATGGGGCGGCAGGTTCTTGTTTGAACACGGACAAAAGCAGCCTTTGGCCCTTTGATGTTGGAACATTTACCATGAGGCGTTATGTGAGCTGTTCTAAGCTTCGGCAAGGAGCGTTGTCGGGACAGGTTGCCAGTGTGGCCTGGGAGAAGGCAAACACGGCTTTATAATTAACCTGTCGCAGAGCACAGCCTCCCTGTGTGATTCATGAATGCCTTGCTCATGAATTTACGCAGTCTTGACTGGCACCTAGACAACACACTACCTGCTGCAGAAGAAACGTGGCTACCAGGCTCCATCCACGCTCCTGCAGAAACACGACCGTCGGGAAGCTGCTGAAACGTTCTGTTTCAACTTCCTGGCTTCAGAGTTTGCTCTGGTGGTGGTCTGTGATTAATCATCGATTACTGCTGCAGCGTGTAGCTGGTTTGGTGATGTTCTGTATTACAGGTGAAGCTGTACCATCTCATACTGTCACCTCAAAGACCAGCCCATTGAGATGTCCAAAATAAAACGTCAGGCCTGGGCTGCGTGACTGGAGGTTTTTATGGCTGCTTTATGTAGGCTTCTCCTGCTAGTTACCTGCACTGCACAGCCTCTCGTCTAAAGTCAAAGAGTTCCTCTCAGAGTTTTCACCCACTGCTACCTCTGCGGCTCTAATGAGTAGAGCGGTGAAGGCTAGCCTTCAGTAATGACGCTCACTAACTAGGCACATGTTTTAATTGCTTCCTGTGCTTTTACTGCTTGGAGCTGGAACTCTCTCCCGGTAACAACCAGGGGCTTTGGGAGCAGCAGCAGCCCCTCTCTATCTCTGGCTCTTATGAACACTCAGGTCGTTGTAGCAGGAGGCTGTTAGTACACCGGTGAGAAAAGGAGCTGCTTGGATAGTGAGCAGAGGTTGCACATATCAAAAGCCACAAATACACAGAGCGCACAGAAAAAACTACAAGTCTGAATGTGATCTTGTCGTGTATATATTCAATATTCCCTGAGTTTGGCCTCACAAAAAGGCCCTTCTGTTACAAGCTGTGTTGTGGTGGAGGCCTGATGTAATTGGCTGGTTGAACTGGGCTTGTTTTGGATGCATGTGTGTGCCTAAGCGTGCTCGCAGAGAAACCCAGCCAACATGATGTGACTCTGATTTTGTTTGACAGTTTTACGGCACTAGGCTGAAGTTATGGATGTATTTTCTGTACTACCACCCCTCCCTCCATCAGCCATCATTTAACAACACATAAAATATATATAATTACATTTTGGTTTTCATTTTGAAGTTGCCTATGTATAAAATTTTCACCTATTTTCTTCTTCCTGTCTGAAGTGAGTTGTAGCCACTTTTCAGGGTTCGGGCTTGTTCACGGCAAGGGCTGGCCACATGCATGTGGCCACCAGAAGTCAGACCAGCTTACAGAAACGGTTCCCTTTTTTTGTCAGGAGTAATTCCAAAGCAATGAGTTGGACTTATTACTTCGATGTTATTATCCTACATTGATGTGGAGAGATCACTGGCTTGAATGGAATTCCCCACATTTACTGTCTTGCAGGTCGGTTGGAGCACGGCAAGGGACTATTACACATTCTTGTGGTCTCCTCTCCCTGAGAATTACGTGGAAGGCACCGCAGTCAATAGATCTGTGGTGTTCCAGGGTAAGATTGGATTATAGCTTCACATAACTATGTCACCTTTTCAGTAACCACATGTCAGAGGACTCTTCAGAGGACCGTTAAGCACAAAACAACCCAGACGTTTTGGATTTAACGAGGCAGTATCACTGTATCTTAATATTTTCTTTTATGAGGTATTATTTTTATACTGTATACTCTGGTGTGTATGGTGAAGAGTGACAGGGAAGGCTGGAGAAAGGGAGAGGTGTTGGACAAAGCATGTTACATTTAAAGCCATGACTTGGTAAATACTGTGTTCCTCAGCTCTGAGTCATAAACGCACAACTACTTCAATGCTTATTTCAGGTTACAGCATAAAATGTTGTGGTTTAGGATACGCTGAGAGTCAAAGTTGAGGGCTAAGCCCTTAAACTGTTTAGTTTGTCAGTTAGGGTTGGAGATACTTTGGCTCTTTTACATTTGCAACGCCGGACCACCAGCCCAACTGAGATTTCTTCCTCCCCAGGATACTATGTGCCCAATGACGATGGAGAGTTTTACCAGTTCTGCTACGTGACCCACAAAGGGGAGATCCGGGGGGCCAGCACACCATTCCAGTTTCGTGCCAGCAGCCCCTCTGAGGATGAACTGCTAACTGTGGAGGATGACTGCAACTCTGACATCCTGGTGGTGACTACCAAGGCCGGCTTCCTGGAGGTACTGAGTGCCCATAGAGCTGTCAAACACATCCATGCCAACAAATCAGTCCGTCCATTTGAACCCATATCACTACGATGCGGACATAATGACACACTTAGTTAGAATAAGTGATGCGTAATTGAGTATCAAACAACTGCAACTTTTACAACTCCGTTTCCAAATTCTTTCCCTGCACAGCAAAAGATGGAAGAGGCCCAGAGAGAGAAGGAGGAGCTGACTAAAAACATGGCCATCCTTCAACAAGAGAAGGAGCAGCTGGAGGCGGAGAAGGAGAGCCTGCAACAGGAGTTAGCACAAGAGAAGGAGGCGTGTGCCCAGCTGAGACAAGAGAACCAAGTGAGCGGAGGATAGAAAGGCAATTTATATAATGGCAGGATAAATAACAGGCAAAAGGGAGAAAAATAACCCCTTCACTGGAATTGGATGGGTTTCTTTTGTTCCCATCTTTAAATCCTACAGATTTAGTTAATAACATCAACATGCTCTGATGGACATTGTTTTAAACATATAATTGGAATTGGTGGTAAATTAGCAACAGACATCGTCAAACGTGCATTTGCATTGGCTGGTAGATAAACCTGAGGCTGTACGTAGCAGACAATAGAGCCTTTGTTTTATTTCAGTTGATCAATGGTGAGTTTTGCATTTGGCCACAGTCTCTCAGCACCCCCTAGTGTGAGCCCAAGTGACATTCTCCAGTTTAAACGGTAGACTGTCCAAACAGTCATCAAAACTCTTATCCAGCGGATAAATCAGGCTGACAGCGATGGATGTCTGTATTATCAGAGCTGTTAATCAGGATTTGTTGTCTTTCTTTACAGCATGACAATAATACTATTAACCAAAACTGGTGTCGATGGTTACTCATATGAATGTTATGTACCATACATAAATCTGCTGAGCTTTTAAAGAGACTCTGAGCTGAAAACACGATTGCACATTTTATGGCTGTTAATTTTATGGCTATACTTTTATATGATTTTTTTATGATGTGCTAAAAAAAAGATTCCAAAATTCTGCCTATAAACATACTGGAGAAAAATGCAAAACTCCTTTGCCTTGTAGCTGCTGCAGCACCGTCTCGGACACAAAAGCTCAGCTGATCAAAGGATAGAGGTTTATTCCTTTTCAGAATCGCGTCTTGAGATGACAGAAGGTTTTATTTTGGGTGTCGCTGTAGATAAGCTGAGAGCCGCAGGGACTGAGAGGGTTTTCCATGGAAACTCTCACTATTCCTGCATCTTCATGGATTTAGTCTTGTTTGCAAAAGAGGTGAATCAGTTCAACTTTCAATCGATTCATCTTTTTTGTGATTCCCTTACCTGGATTATTGAGCATGCATCAAGACAGATTTAGTCATGTACGTCTGTAAAGCTCCAGAGGTTCCAGCAAATAATGGAGTAATTAATAGTCACAGCTCTGATGGCAGAGGAATTCTAACAGTAAAAATTGGGGGTTTTAGCAATGTTGGTAGACAAATCACTATAGTACACTCATACACATGGTAGCTCAGTGGTAGAGTACACACTTTGGGACTGCTAAGTCAGATGTTGCGGGTTCGAACCCACTGAGGCATCTGGAAGGGTATCTGCCCTTAATCCCCTGCAAACTTCATCTAAGTCCACGTCCATGTCCACATCATGGGGACTGATTGTGGCATGTAAACGGACCTCTCGGTGTACAAATCGGAACATGCTGTCTGAAGTGTATTGGGTTTGTAAAGGGGTATATGTATGTACACCGTATTCCTTTGGTACTGGGCCTCTTATCATGAAACACTGTAATCTTATAATGGACTGTGGAAGAAATGTGTGCTTTTGTGTCAACTCTTTACAAAGTGTGCCATTAATAAGAAAAAGTCTTAATTACAAATTTTTGAGGTCATAAAGTTTTAGAGGACTTGGCTGAAAACGAACAGGTGCACCGTCTTGGAAGTAAAACCTATCGTACAGATTTTAATATATTTTATAATGGAACCATCCAGAACCATCCATACAGTCAGAGATGGAAAATGTGTTTTGAATCATCTTTAAACTCCTAAAGTTAACAAGATGATATCCAGTGTAAATGACTGGTGGTGAGTGGGGGATAAGATCCCTAGTCGGAAGTCCTTCTGTCTGCTTACATTTTTGCTGTATGGGAATATCTCCCACATAGTTTCCCAAATACCTTCCAAGACAGTAAGAGAGCAGTAAACTGAGATGCTGCCGTGTCTCAGTGTAGGCGATGTTCTATGCAAATAACTTAAGGAGCATGTTCTCTCTGCAGACTGATGTTGATTACAGGGAGAAGTCAGTTAAAGGCAATATGTCGATTAAAGGGTTCAAATGGTTTTGAAATCGTGATTTCTTTAAATCCCAGGAATCTTTTAATAACCAGTCTAAGGTATGTCAGCTCTTCCAGTGCATCTTGTTCCAACTGCCTCGTGGCAGGAACGGTCCTCAAATCAGTATCAGCATTGTAATCAATTGGTTTCACTGTAGGTGTCACCATGTCCGCTGGTTAAACACGGTGTGGATGACTTCATCGACTTGAATGAAAAAAAAACGCTTTAACGAGATGCCACTGTTTTGAAAGGCAAAATATGGTCAACATTTTTTGTAGGCAATAAGTCAATGGCAACCTGTCCAGGGTGTTGAGTGCTGGGATAGCCTCCAGAATAATTCCATGACCTGAATTTGGATAGGCAGTTAATGATGGATGGATGGATGCTTATTCTTTTGGCTTGTTCCCTGTTTTTGAGAGGTCAACAAAACAAATTTTATAGTTTCCATCGATACCCTTTGAGGGCACAGAAACCATGGTAGGTGTTTCATTACATTACATTACAGGCATTTGGCAGACGCTCTTATCCAGAGCGACGTACAAGTGCATGGGGTCAAGGTACAAAAGATACTGGAACCACACTAGAGCTAGATAACAATCCTAGTGGCATCATGAGACTCCAACGCAACATCAACAAAGTAGACACCGACCAAAATAAAACTAGCAAGATATCATGTGCCTAAACCAAGTACACCAAGAAGAAGAAAAGGAATAGGGCTAAAACTAGGAGTTAGCGCTATGACTGGATGGGGAGGAGGAAAGGGACAGGCAGAAGAGATTTGATGCATGCTCAATAATCCAGGTAAGGGAATCACAAAAAAGGTGAATCGGTTCAACTGGATCAGAAGTTTATTCAGAAACGTTTCGTCACTCAACCAAGTGATATCTTCAGTCTGAGCTGTCTGCAGCATCCCCACCCTTATAAACAACACAGTGACACCACACAACTAAAGGCTGGGTTCATATGAGAGCTGGTCATTGCATATGAACCCAGCCTTTGTTGTGTAGTGTCACTGTGCTGCAGACAGCTCAGACTGAAGATAAATGAAATAGATAAATGGATTCCCTTATCAGTCAAGTTTGGATTTCTCTGCATTTCAACCCATCCTATAGTATAGGAGCAGTGAGCTCCCAACATATGGCCCTTAGGGAGCAGATAGGGGTTCAGTTTCTTGCTCAGGGACACCTCGACATGCTTTCTGTAGGGTTGGGGATCGAACTGTAACCTTCCAATTGCCAGATGACCGCTCTACCTACTGAGCTATGCCGTCCCTGATGTCACCCATTTGAGTGACGAAACATTTCTGAATAAACTTATGATCCAGTTGAACTGATTCACCTTTTTTGTGTTTCATGGGCCTTAATTACAAATATAGCCTTGAGCCACTCTGCAGGGCCGTGGTAGCCCAGCAGTTGAGCGTGTCCTTCGAGTTGCAGGTTTGAACCCACCGCAGGGTGTCAGGAACGGTATCCAGCCTTAATCCATCCAGCTCCATCTAAGTCAATGTCCACCTGTACAACGTAGAGACTAATCGTGACTTGTAGAAAATAAATAAGATAAATAATAGATATAATTCTAGGGTTACAGATTTGATGGGCATCTTACACGAGCAGAGAAAGAAGGCACCATCGATATGTGAAGACAGGTTATCTGTAAATTATGTGCTGTGTGTGTATGAATGGGGAAAACCACAGTTGATGCAGGAAAATCAGTGTTATGGAATGTTGCCATAAGCCATTACCCATTCATGAAGTGTCCTTTCCCTTCTGTATTTAGTCACGAACATTTGTGCCTTTGTCCCTCAGGAGTTGCAGAGTTCCTCCCAGGCCCTGCAGGAGGAGAGGGAGGAGGTGAAAAGGAGGCTTGAGGAGGCCACAGCCAAAATCTTGCAGCTGGAGGAGGATCTGATCGGGGTGACGCAGAAGGGCCTGCAGAAGGAAACCGAGTTAGATAGGTGAGTTCAGAGTAGAGGCAGTTGGAGGTAGGCATATGATGGTGGGTTGTTTCGCCATTGGTGTATGGAAGTGGTTCTCAACATCAGTCCCCACATGCCAACTGTACAGCTGGTTTTCTGTTCTACCAGGTAGTTAATTACATTCACCTGTCGAGTTGGGTATTGCAGCCATCTATCACAGCAGGTCAGTGTAGTTAACTACCTGGTGGAACAGAGAACCACCAGTACAGGTGGTGCATGAGGACGGGGGTTGAAGACCACTGGTGTATGGCAAAGGAACAATATCAATTTGTGGCAGTACAGTGGTATAGCTGTTAGCATGTTGTCTCACAGCAAGAGGGTCCTAGGTTACCATTCTAGGTCCTTTCTGTGTGGAGTTTGCATGTTCTGCCCATGTCCGAGTAGGTTTCCTGCAGGTGCTCTGGTTCCCAAAGATGAGAGGATCTTAAATATTTTTCTGAAAAGGCACGTCCTGGCTGCGTGTTAAGTTTTTACAGGCATATCCGATTACACCACTGTACTTAACAACCCCTAATAGCGGTAAAAACAACAGTAACACTGATTATCCATGGTATTACATGGTGGTATAAATGGATGTAAAAGCCCTGTTTTGAGGGGTGAGATGGTAGATAAGTTGTGCGCTTTCACAGAGGCTGTCTACACCTGGCATTAATATGCGTGTTGGATGATCCGATCACAAATGGACAGATCCTGCTTTTACATTCTATATCCAAATCAACACAACACAGTGTGGCAGTGGGTGTGGTTTAGCCTCGGGTGCCATCAGACACTGGGAGTGTGGCTCATGAGAGGGTAAACGAGAGGGAGGCTGATTAATGATCACCCTCAGCTGATCAAACAACCTGTCCTGACACACTGCTGTAACTTGGCTTCTGGGCAAAGCACAGGGCTGAAGGAAGATGGAGTTAAGGGGAGCCACATGCTCAGAAAGGAGAGAGTGAGAAAACTACTCCACTAACAGTGTGCATCGGCTCTACTGGTGAATGAATGAAAGACGTTATTTCATTAAACCTATGTTGAGCACCTAAAACCATGTCGGCCTTCATCTGGAAACATCCCCATGGCATAGATGTTGCACCATCACATAAAGAAGGAGATAACCACTAATAATAACTCTTAGTAGCTGTACAGAACCATGAGGAAAGAAGTTGGAAGCAATGGGAATCTAACAAAATGAGATGTCCTTGCTCACTTGATGGGGCGGCATAGCTCAGTGGGTAGAGCGGTCGTCTGGCAATCGGAAGGTTACAGGTTCGATCCCCGGTCCTGCATACAGCATGTCGAGGTGTCCTTGAGCAAGACACTGAACCCCTAACTGCTCCCCGAGCACCATATGTTGGCAGCTCACTGCTCCTATACAATAGGTTGGGTCAAAAATGCAGAGAAATCCAAATTTCCCCTAAGTGAGTTAGGAGCTGCAGACTCTGATTGTTTTGCCTTCTTTTATCTTGTGCTCAAAATACACTGGAAATGCTGAAACTCATCCTTCAAACTTGCCATGTGGGAAAATGTAAATGTCTGAGCTCTGGAATGTGTAATTCTGAACCCGAACCCGGTCAGGCTCGACCCGATCATGAAAGCTCAGGCCCTGGTTATTTAATTGTTCCAGCGGATTTGTGAGGGTCTGTCAGTTGACGAGGCGGCCCTTCAGTACAGCCTGGGATACATAAGCATTTACATTTCAAATGCAACGAGGAGAATTTTGTCCAAGGCCACCTTCAAATGTGGCCACAGGACACCTTGAGAAGACGTTTGGTGCATTCGCACACATACTTAGAGCTGTCCACTTGTGATCAGATCGCAGTTGATGCATGTTAATGCCAGATGTTAACGGCCTCAGTGACGATGTAGTAGGTGACTGATAGCTCCAATGTGCTGTTCCTTAGCCTCAAGGACAGAGTGAAGAAATTGACCGCAGAGAAGGAGGCCCTCGACTCTCACCTGAAGAACGAGAGGGATGAGAAGGAACTGTACAAGGTAAATCTCATGGGATTCTCTGCAGATTATACATTTTTCCCTGCATATAGATGATAGAAATATAAATCAAAATGTCTTCATGCATGCTCAACAATCCAGGTAAGGAAATCACAAAAAGCACAAGTCCAGACGAACCGATTCAACTTATTTGTGGTACAAATTTAAGTTACTGTACATTTACTGGGGATGGGAAAATGAATGGTTTGATTTTTGTGATGTTCCCCCTGGATTTATTTTGATCATGTTTGACCTATATACAGTGAGGAAAATAAGTATTTCTCCCCCTGCTGATTTTTTTGAGTTTGCCCCCTTACAAATAAAATGAATGGTCTATACTTTTCATGGTGGGTTCATCTTAACAGTTGAGAGACAGAATGATTTAGAAAAAATCCAGAAAACCATAGTATATGAATTTTAAACATTTATTTGTATTTTATTGAGGAGAATAAGTATTTCACCCCCTACAAACCAGCAAGACTTCTAGCTCCAAAAGACCAGATATGTGACCAGGGGTCAACCAGATTAGTCCTCTTACTTAATTATTAATCCTGATTAAGTACTCGTTACCTGTATAAAAAACACCCATCCACAAAATCAATCAATTCATCAAATTCCAACCTCTCCACAATGGGGAAGACCAAAGAATTGTCTCAGGACATCAGGGACAAAATCGTAGCCCTGCACAAGACTGGGATGGTCTGCAAGACCATGGGCAAGCAGCTTGGTGAGAAGGAGTCAACTGTTGGTGTGATGATTAGAAAATGGAAGAAACGCCAATTGACCATCAATCTCTCTCAGTCTGGGGCCCCACACAAGAGCTCACCTCGTGAAGTGAAGCTGATCATGAGAAAGGTGAGGGAACAACCCAGAACTACACAGCAGGAGCTTGTTGATGATCTCAAGGCAGCTGGGACCACAGTCACCAAGATGACCATTGGTAACACATTACGCCCTAATGGATTGAAATCCTGCAGTGCCAGCAAGGTCCCCCTCCTCAGGAAGGCACATGTCTAGGCCCATCTGACGTTTGCCAATGAGCACCTGGATGATTCAGAGAACGCTCGGGAGAAAGTACTGTGATCAGATGAGACTAAAATCGAGCTCTTTGGCATCAACTCCACTTGCTGTGTTTGTAGGAAGAAAAAGGCGGACTCGGACCCCAAGAACACCGTCCCCATCGTCAAGTATGACGGTGGAAACATTATGCTTTGGGGCTGTTTCTTTGCTAAGGGGTAGGATGACTCCACAGGATTGAGTGGAGGATGACTGGGTTTATGCACTGGGAATTTTGGGTTATACGTCGCTCTGGATAAGAGCGTCTGCCAAATGCCTGTAATGTAATGTAACCTCCTTCCCTCAGCCAGGACACTGAAAATGAGTTGTGGATGGTGTTCCAGCATGACAATGACTCAAAACATACGGCTAAGGCAACAAAGGAGTGGCTCAAGAAGAATCACATTAAGCTCACGGAGTGGCCTAGTCAGTCTCCAGACCTGAATCCTATAGAGAATCTCTGGAGGGAGCTGAAGCCTCCAGTTTCCAGATGACAACCTACAAACCTTAAGGATTTAGAGAGGATCTCTAAAGAAGAGTTGGCAAAAATCCCTCCTGGGATCTGTGCAAACTTAGTGGCCAACTACAAGAAACGTTTGACTACTGTGTTTGCCAACAAGGGTTTTTCCACCAAGTACGGAGTCGTGTTTTGCTCGGGGGTGAAATACTTATTTTCCTCTATCAAACATTAAATGTTTAAAATTCATATACTGGGATTTTCTTGGATTTAAAAAAATATTATATCTCTCACGGTTAAGATGATCCTACAATGAAAAGTGTAGACTGTTCATTTATTTACAAGGGGGCAAAGTTACAAAGTCCGCAGGGGGGTGAAATACCCCCCCCTTGTATTGCAGGCAGATGACGAATTTGATATACTGATGACAGGCTTCAGTAAGCAACAGCCAGTTCCTCTCACATCTTACTTCCGAAATCAGATTTGGACAATTATATGGGTAGCAGTGAGACTCTTCACAGCCAAGTATAGGGGTTGATGGTCAACTGATAGTGAATTTGTAAAGGCTGATGTTAATCATGATAGTTTGGAGCAGGAAAAAGTCAATAGCCGCTCCTTCCCGATAGTCCATGGTGGGTTCAAACCTGTAACATAAGGCTTATCAATACCCGAAGCATGCATTTGCCACTGAACCACCACAGCCCCCTAACTCATCATATAGAATAAAAAAGTAGAAATCTGATGCAGGCTGAAGATGGAAGAAAACGTATTTCTACCGGAAACAAAACGAGCATTCCTGTAGCATAAATTGATGACCCACACACACACACACACACCCACACACTCATTCAGACTTACAGCACATGCTTTTAGCAGAGCAGCAGTTATCTTCAGTCTGATTGATTAATTATGTCATGCTTGTTGTCCGTCGTTCTGGATAAGACTGTCTGCGAAATGCCTATAATGTAATGTAATGCTACAGCCAACAACCTCATGCTCATTATTCACAAGTAAAACTGGCTTGTATAAAGCTATTTGTCATTTAAATATAAATTGGTTCTGACAGAAATTGCATTACCCTAACTTAGTGAATGGAACCTCATGTAAAATGGAGATGCACATTCCGATGTGACCAGTGGAGGTTGCGCAGTCACCGGCCAGTGGGAGCCAAGTTCCACCAAATTCTGATAGTTTGGCGACAATTAGTCAGTTTGGCTGATTAATTGGCCATACAGATTGTTCCGATCCTTAGCAGTGATCGCATCAAACAGGTTAAACATAGCTGTTTTGTCAAGATTCCTGGTGATTTAACATTTGTCTCATTGTCTTTCCCGAAAGTTTCTGTTTTTCTCTTTTTTACTGCCGTGATTATTGTGCATACTGGGGCTCGTATACTTAGTCTAAACAGGGCATGCCTTATTATGTCTTCTTCTGGCCCGTCTGCTGTTTGTTTCTTTGTTGTGGTGGGCACAACTCAGGAACTGGGAGTGGTGTGCAGTGTCGCCACAGAAACCGAGCCAAAAACTCCATACCTAATTTAACACGCACCATCACAGTGGGTCTCGAGCAGGAGGAGAAACTTTATGGGCCTACCTCAATGTCTGTTTTGTAATTAAGGTCATGCGACATTTATTTTAATTGTCATATGCTGTTTGGTGCATAATCGTGATTGGCACTGAATAAACTAGGCAAAAACCTAATGACCCTGTGTATTGTATCTGCGTCTGTGGGATTGCGTTTGTGTGCGAGAGCATGCATGTGTGCATGCCTCTGTCTGCTTGTCGGTATGTCCCTCCGTCTGTCTGTCTAACGAGCTAACTTGTAGTGTGCTTACGTGCATGTACGCACATACACGTTTACCTCTACGTGTGAGTGCATACTTGCATGCATCCTCTACATCCTCTGCCTTATCTCATGTCTCATCCCTTCTTTCTCGGTGTGTCATGTATGTGTTTGTGCACCAGATTCACCTGAAGAACCGTGAGCTGGAGAATACCAAGCTGAGTGCAGAGCTGCAGATGCTGAAGTCTGTGGACGTAAACAAGGAGAACACCATTGCCCAGTTTAAGGAGGAGGTGGGACGCCTGCAGGCCTGCCTCACCCAAAAGGAGAAACAGCACAGAGAGATCTTGGCCAAAGTTTCCCCCTTGGTACACAGATTTTATTTTAACAAAACTCAAAAAACCTGTCATGTGTATAGATTATCCACGTATTTCACCTTTTACTCAATGGCTGTTTTATGTGTTGTTTGTCCATGTTTTACTTTTTCATCAGATATAAAGAATTTTACAATCCAGCAGTTTTTAAAAACTACAATACTACTCCTTTATTACGGCTACTGTTTCTAACTGTAAAGCACTTTGAATGGTCATTAGACTAGAAAAGCACTATATAAGAACAAGTCTGTTTACTATTTACCATTATTACTATGAATTATGATATCATAATCAGTAAGAGTAGTAGTAGTAGTAGAATTGTAGTTTTAAAAAAACTACTGGATTACAACTGCTGCATCTGTGACTACTGCAACCACTTTTACTTAATAATAATAATAATAATAATAATAATAATAATAATAGTTCCCTTATCAGTCCCGAAGGGGAAATTTGTAATTCTCTGCATTTGACCCATCCTATTGTATAGGAGCAGTGAGCAGCCGCTATCGGCTGTAAAGCACTTGATAATCTAGCGGGTGAATAAGCATACATGATGTTTATGATGTTGGTAATCAAGATGTTGATTTTGGTTACCATGAAAAGTATGCTGGAATATCATCGAAAACTTTAACTCCAACTCAATCCAGCCCTTCACTATATGCATCCAGCACTATATGCATCGGATCCCTTCTCTGAATGTTTCACTAAATTTGCATCTTTGCTCTCTCTGTCCTCACCATCACATATTCTCTGTTCCTCATGTTTGTGTCTGACAGGGAGACATGAAGGCCCTGAAGGAGCAACTGCGACAGAAGGAGGAACAGCTCCAGGCCACCCAGCAGCAGTCCTCCATGCTGGCTGCTGAGCTGAGGGATGCTTCCAGTGCCCGTGACCGCAGTATGTCCGACCTCTATCAGATGAAGCTGGAAGCAGATGCCCTGCACCAGGCCAAAGCTGATGCTCAGGCCCAGTGTGCCCGCCTTGAGCTCCTGGTGGAACAGATGAAGGCAGAAGCCAAGCAGGAAGCAGTGAGGACACGCGTTTTTTACACTGAGAGGAGTTCTGTAAAATTATATAGAGAAAATTGTATGCGTGTCAGGGTATCTATTGATTATAATCACTAAGTTGACTGCAAGGGTAGTATGCAGCGGACGTGGTTGAGTCTGGTTTCCACACAGCAAGATCTTTATGTGGAATTTTCCTCTTCTACCCATGTTTGCTGGAGTTACTATCAGGTACTTTTGGTTCCCTTTCACTATCTGAACAAATTCAGATCAGATGTATTGGGGAATGTGTCTATGTGTCCCAACAGTGGACCGGTGTCCTGTCTGGCATATCTTCCAACCTTGGGCCGAATATCAGCTGGCATAGGCTTGAGACCCTTGTGATCCTGAATAGATTAAAATAAGTGTAGAAATTAAATGAGAAATGGTAAGACCCTGGTATCGCATGGAGGATAAAATATTGGAAATAATTCTGTCACTGTCTGGTTGCAAGTCTAATTGCTCTACAATTTGGTTCCAGTCGTCCAGTTAACAAGCTATACCATTTTGTTCCCATGATACATTACTTCTCAAAAAGGCCAGGTTTTTTTCTATTAAAAGAAATATATTTAAATTGTATTCTTTTTTTCCGCACCTGAATCCCCCGAGTGTCCTACTGCTGGGTCAGTCTCTGTGATACCCTCTAGAACATGAACAGGAAGGAGGAAGTGGTAGCATGTGTCTCCTCCAAGTCACATGACCACTAGCCCTCACTAGTCCACACATCATGGTCTGGTGGGGAAAGCACAGTGCTTGGCCGTCAGAGGAGAATGAAGCAGAGTACTTTCCCTTCACTTAACCAAGAGGCCTGGACGACCCAGAGGGGGACACTAGTGAACCCAGAATACTTTATCCAACCTAACCCCTATACCCATGTGAGGCTTAGCCAATTATGACCCACTAACCATGGACCTCTGGCCATGGTTGGAAACTGTCCAAAAAGCAGTGTTGATCTGGATTTTTTTTTAATCCCAAAATGTGTGTCGGATCATGCTAACCATTGCAGCCATTTGCCACGGACTCAATGGACTGTACTTCCTTCATGGGAGACGGATTTTCATTTGAGTTTGTTCATTTTAAAACTGCATCTGAGACTTTACTCTTTACTGCTGTCATAAATACAGATGGCCTAAATGATCAGTCAGTCATTAGGGTTAATATTGGTTAAGCTTTTACCTTGTTCACTCCAAGAAACATTTGGACCATTTGTTAGTTTTATTTTTATTTTGGTTAGGGTGTCTACTTAGTTGATGTTACGTTGGAGTCTTATGATGGCACTATGCTTGTTATCTAGCTTTAGTGTCGCTCCATCTTTTTTATTTTGACCCTATGCACTTGTACATCGCTCTGGGTAAGAGCATCTGCCAAATGCCTGTAATTTAATGTAGCCATGCCAGAACAAGCCTCCTACAATGCCCAAGAGTTGTTGATATTTAAGTTATAATATCAGCCTTCATTACCAGACGTAATACTCCTGTGTCTGCAGGCCAAGGCGGAGGAGGAGGCTGCTGGCGACCTTGCTGCTGTGGCTGAGCTGCAGAGAGAAGTGGAAGACCTGAAGCTCCGGCTACACATGGCAGCAGAACACTACAAGGAAAAGTACAAAGAATGTCAGCGGCTACAAAGACAAGTGGCTAAGCTCTGTGAACAGCAAGGGGTGAATACCACCAGTTATCAGCCTGCGGACACACATACTCACATAAATACACATCATGTAAGTGTATTATTATTTATTCAAATTCCTTTTCATCCTCTCATCACCTCATGTATGTTTAGGATCAGAAGAAAACCACTGCAGCTGAGGCAGTAGCAGTCCCTGCATCAGGAAGCCCAGACACATCTGTCCCAGGTGCATACATCAAACTATGCCATAATGCTATTCTCAGCTTTATGAAAAGCTGCTTTACTTTTCAAAAAAAACTTGACTCCTCAGCCTTCGTTTTGTCTTTGCAGGGAGCCCAGGGGCCGCCGACCCAGTGCTGGAAGCTATCATTCAGGAAAAGCTGAAAGGCATTAGCAGAGAGGCATCTGACAGGAGCGACAAGTACAGGAAATGCAAGCAGTTGCTATGTGTAAGAAACTCTGAAACTCTCAAGTGCTTTTGTTGATGCCAACTACTCCAAAAGTAACTCAGGCAAACATCCTTATAGAAAACAGCTCTTTGCTGCAAAAAGTGTTGTTTCAGCTCTCAGCTTTGTAGTTGAGGGGCGGCACAGTGGCGTCGTGGTCAACGCTGCACAGTAGGAGGCTTGTGGGTTCGATCTCAGCCCCTCTCTGTGGAGTTAGCATGTTCTCCCCATGTTCTTGTGGGTTTCCTCCAGGCACTCTAAATTCTTTCCACATTCAAAGTTGGTTTAATTGGAGATGCACAATTGCTTATAGCCAATTATTTCCTTCATACTGCGTATGTATGTGTGTGGGCCCTGTGATGGATTGGTGACCTATGTAGGATGTCTATCGGTCTTCTACTGAGTCCATGCTTGGATAGACTCCAGCCCCCAGCAACCATGAATTAGATTTAGCTGCTATGGACAATGAGTGTAAAGGGAACTCAGACTAAAATAAACTTAGATTCTCAAGACAGAGTTGGTTTATGTTTTTCTGTCTGTTCTTCAGGAAGAGAAGGAGCGCAGCTGCATGTTTGCTGATGAACTGGCCAAGATGGAGGTGAAACTGAAGGAGCAGGTCAAAGCCAATGAGAACCTGAAGCTCCAGCTGGCAGCAGAGGAGGACCGCTACAAGGTGGGTACAGGACATAACAACCATCCAGGGCACAAGCCCCAGGCACTCCTCCTCCCGCCATGTTCTGGATCTGCTGTTCTCTACCCAAGCTGAACTGTTTGCCCAGAGGCTACACTCAGAAGTCTTTATGGCTCTGGATGGCTGGTCTAGCTCAGGGACCCAACCTTTGATGCTACCTCTGCAGTTGAACACAATCCCTCTGACATGCTTGTTTATGGGCATGCCCCGCTTGGAGAAGAGAGGTTTTACTGCTGTTTATGTCAGGCTCAGAAGACGGGAGACTCCTGGCTCTGAGGAGATCTCTCTGGTTCCCTGGCTAATGCTGTACTTGGCTCAGGTCAGACAGATATTTCCTTCAGCCTCCCATAGACATTCAAACGGATTGTTTTGCTTTGGGCTGTTGTGTGCATAGATTAGCAAAAGGGAAAGCCTTTTATAGTCAATTAATGCTACTCATTGAGAATGGGAGTATTTCATTTATGCACTTTCAAAACCGACCCACACAGTTACTGTGATACGTGTCTTGAATGTATAGGATGTTGACTATTTTACTGTTGGAAATATTTTTACATGATTATTTTGTGACTGTGTGTGTAAGCCTGTCTGCCTGCATGTCTGTGGTTACATGCATCTGTTGGGCTATCAGTCCATCCCCTTTAACTTGTCATTTGTGTGTGTGTTTGTGCACTCGTATGTGTGTGCGGTTCTTTTGTTTGTCGCCACAGAGCCAGCTGGCTGAGAAGGGTCGAGAGCTGAAGGAACTGAAGGACACACTTGCACTGCTGGTGAAAGAAAAAGAAAAACTGGAAGGGGTTTGTGACAGCTTTTATTTTCTCCTTTATAGACTCCTTCCTCTCTAAAAACGCCCTAAAAAGCTGCCGGTCCCCGGCCATTTTCCCTCTTCAATCTGGTGTGGGTTTAACATGTCTCTCTAATTGGTGAAGCAAAGTAAATGACTTCTGATTTTCCATTCCATTACTTTGGACCACAGCTAGGTCCGCACTGACCAACAAGGCTGCTTCGATGTATTGCCACGGCAACCGAGAGCAGCAAAATGACCCAATTTGGGGTTTAGACTGTAAATTAAATTGGCGCCTGCAACTGAATGTCAATAAAATGCTCTCCCACTCTTTGAAAAGCAGTGAGTTTTTTTAATGAAGACGTAATTAAGCTGTTTGTGTGAGCAAAGTGGAGAGCAGCTGATTCAAAGCGCCAGACATTTTACTTTGTCTTTATTTATCAAACATACTCTGATACATATAGTTACCGACAGGTGCTTACATGTCACATAGTGTACCTGATTCATTCAATTTCTTACACAGTTAGAATCAAAAAGTATCAAGGTACACTCCTAAAGTTAAACTTCATCACTGATGTCAGACAAGTTTCGGTCTTTCTCAAACATGTTTTCAAATAAACTCTCTAGCCAGCATCTCTCCTGACGCAGGATTTAAACAGAGTCAAAACATTCAGTCTCCTCCCCTCAACATGAGGAGAACTCCTCCTTTTCCAGACTGCGTTCCTTGCAGTATTCGATATGTAGTTTAACAAGTTCTTATTGCTGTTATTTTCCCCATGTCTTTTCCAATCTTTCACCGCCACAGTCTCCTTCACCCACTTTTGTTTTTTGGCAATCTCAAAGTTGCTCAAGACTCGCTGTATGATCACAAGAAAGAAAGGAAAGATGGATTCCCATCAGTCCCGCGAGGGGAAATTTGGATTTCTCTCCATTTTTGACCCAACCTATTGTATAGGAGCAGTGAGCTGCCAACATATGGCGCTCGGGGAGCTGTTAGGGGTTAAGCGTCTTGCTCAAGGACACCTCGACATGCTGTATGCAGGACCGGGGATCGAACCCGCAACCTTCTGATTGCCAGACGACCGCTCTACCCACTGAGCTATGCCGAAGGGACACATTGTCTGACTGGAAAGCTCTGGCAGCATGAAGAGATAAGCCCACTTACAAAGTTCCTCAAGACACAGACTGGTACATATAGTAGTGTATATACTGGGGCGGAGCATGGTCAGCGTGCTCGCTTCAGGAACTGACGAGTCAGAGGCTCCGGGCTCGAATCTACCATGGGGCATCAAGAAGGGTATCTGTCCTTAATCTCCCAAACTCCATCTATGTCCATGTCCACCCCCACAACATGGGGACTAATGGTGACATGTAAAACAGGTCTATAGTGTATTTACTGGGCCAGACTGCGGAATAAGAATTGGGACCTAGTTGGACTTGCACTACACACTACCTACTACATAGGGAATCTGGCCATTATGTCATGGAAATGTTTTTCATATATTCGCTCAGAGGGACTAAAAGAAACTTCTCATCTTGATCTTGGTTATAACTACCATTTGGATAATAGATTATTCTTGTATTTCCATAGGAGTTTCAGAAGGGCCAAAGCAGGAAGGGGGATGAAGGGGTTGCTGAGAAAACCAGCCTTGAGGGCATCCAGTCCAACACTCCTGTGTTCTTACAGTACCCTGTTCCCTATATCCAGGATGCCCCTTCCCCTCTGCTGGTTTCTCAGAGCCCCTCTGAGCTGCATTATGGGAACCCATACTCCACATCAAATGCAAAAGGTAAGGTTCTCTGATAGTAACCCTGGTTTTTCCAGTTAGAATTTAAGTTTCTGCTCAGAGTGTTCCTGGGATTGTTTCCAGGAACTTCTTACAGTTGACTGGTTTGTAATCAGTCAACAATGAAAACTCCGTTTTCAGTGTTTGTGACAAATTTCAAACTGTGATACAAGGTGCTCTCTGTAAAAGTGAGGTAGAAAAGTTGAAGGTTTATATGTCATGTGTACATTAGATGAGAGAGCGAGTAATGAAAGGGGCGAGTAATGAATCTTGTCCCGGGTAAGAATTCACTGTGTGTGTTCTGATGACTGTGCTGGGGCAGGATACGAAGTCCAGGTTAATGACAAAAGCACCGGAGGTGGATTTTACTCCAGTTTGATATGATTCTGAGCAGGAAATGAGTCCTTACCCCAAGTGAGAGAATTAAAGTATCTCAGGGTCTTGTTCTCAAGTGAGCGGACGATGGAGTGTGAGATGGACTGGAGAATCAGAGCTCCTGGAATAGTATTGAGCTCACTTTACCAAACAGCTGTTACCAGCAGAGAGCTGAGACAGAAGGCACGTCTCTCGATTTACCAGCCGGTCTTCATAAGTACTCTCACCTATGGCCATAAAGGTTGGGTCTGAATAATTGCTCAACCTTTAATCTTCAGGTAGAGTCCCACATATTATGTTGCTTTCTGAGGAAGACCTGACCAAGAAGATAGCTTGTTGGCCAAAAATGAGATGTCAGTAAGGGAATTTCATTCATGCTAAATGTCTGTCTGATGTCCTATCATAGATGAAGATGATGAGTTCTCTGATGAACAGCTGCTCAGGCTGCCCCCTGTGGGCCCGCCCTCTTGGGACAGCAACGTGGTGTGTATCCAGCCATCCCGCAATCTCAGCCGGCCCGACGGCCTTGAGGAGTCTGAGGAACAGAGGAACAACAACAATGTAAGTCCAGCCGTTGTGGGTGGCACTGTGTATGTTTCTTATGGATGTCTCAGTGAGGGTTGCAAAAAACCTGTTTTATCAATTGAGGAGGTTTGAATTCTTGCCTTTGCTGTATTGCCATTTCAGTGTGACCATAAATGAAGCTTTATCAAATCTCGTGACTGTGATAAGTTGAGACTGAGTAAGAATCATGAAGAAACGTGTCTTTCCTTAGTGTAGCAAGCAGTTGATTAATGGATAGTGGAAGCGCCCTGCTCTCCTCATGTGAAACATGATGTGTGTAATTTTTACCTGGGTGCTAACCTCAGTCATTCAGCGAAGCAAATGACAACTGCAAATAAAGAACTAGAGAGGTCCGTGTGGCGGAAAGGATACTCCAGGAAAAAGAGGTTCTGGTTGACCAGCAAGATACAGATTGTGATTTCCGGTCAGAGAATTCATGGACACAGAACTTCAAATTTCTCCTCCATAATCTTCTGTAGGTTAGGCAACAGGCCAACATGCCCAGTACATCTCGCAACCGGATTAGTAATGACCACACAGCACCATCACTGGTGGAAACCACACTCGACAACAAAAACAACACACATCGACTAAATGTCCTAAACAAGACATTTTTAACCTTTTCATTAGGTGATTAAGTGGAAATTTACTTTCTGTATGGACGCACTGAACACAGGAATATTTTAACACAGGTACACATTTTTGTTATTGTCCTGGGAAACAGCAGAGCACCTAAGTGAACACCCCAAAATATGAGGGAAAGTAAGTAAAGGAGGGGCGGTCCGCTGCTGATGAAATCCCCACCATTGGGCTTTCTCACAGCCAACTGTTCTACATGTCACTAATAGTCCCCATGTTGTGGGGTGGACATGGACTTAGATGGAGGTTGGGGGATTAAGGGCAGATGCCCTTTCTGATACCCTGCAGTGGATTTGAACTGGCAATATCTGGGTCGTCGGTTACCAAAGGACGCGTTCTACCACTGAGCTACTGTGGCCCCTCCAAATCAAAGAGATAAAGCTTGTAAATAGAAAAAATAAGTAGATGGAAACATAGGGGGTAATTTGGAACATTTGCCTGCATCCGCCATGTTTTAATGGCCTCAGCACAAGTCAGATTGCTGTGATTGCTGGGTAGTTTGCGGAAGACTGAATATGAGCCAAGTCCTTTTGGTGGGAGGCGGATGACAAACAAGAGCCAAAAGACTCAGTTGGCCCAGCTTCCATGATTCTTAAATGCAGAAATGAGAAAAGTTGGGGAGGTGTGAGTTGTCTGCTTTGTTTCAGTCATGAAGACTCAGCAAACCCCTACTGATGTTTAATAGTCATCAGGAAAGCCAGAATATGACACATTGCACTTTTTAACTGGTTGTTGGATGCCTGTTAGTTGCAGGGAAGGCTGCGCTTTGCCACAGGAGCAGTTGCCGTTTGATGGTTTTCGAAATTCTATTTCTGTCTTTGTTTTTGTAGGGCAATGGCACTGAACTGCCTGCAGCGACTGAAGCCCACAGCCCACTCGTGAATGAGGGGCAAACTGCCTTTTGCTTTGAACCCAGGTAACATATCCTCACAGGCACACACTCTCATAAATGGCCTCCATCCATGCTCCAGGTTTGCTGCACAGCTTGTGTAGTTTCCTAAACCTGTATATTGTAACATGTGTAATGTGTTTGTTCTGCTGTACAGCCCCCTCCACCAATTCGCTGTCCTGGTGTTGGTGTTAGTATCCCCAGTGGGCCACCCACATTGATACAGACAGATGCTGTTTATTAACCCACGCCCCTAGTTTGCCAACATCATCACCCAACTGCTTATTAACACTGCTGCTCTCTCCTTTTCTTTTTTCCATCTCTCTCTCTCTCTCTCTCTCTCTCTCTCTCTCTTTCTGTCTCTCTCTCTCTCTCTGTTTCTGTCTCTCTTTCTGTCTCTCTCTCTCTCTCTCTCTGTCTCTCTCTCTCTCACACACACCCACACACACACACAGACACTAACACACAC